>JAOEGS010015652.1:35341-60467 GCA_025447755.1 Corythornis vintsioides | reverse complement strand
GATCCTGCTGTGGCAGGGGGGTTGGACTAGATGATCTTCTAGGTCCCTTCCAACCCCTGACACTCTGTGATTCTGTGATTCACAGAATAAAAATATGGAAATAAAACATTCCCCTTACTGTGATCAGGGGGAAGCTGTCAGCACTCCCTTCACGTGGTGAGGTAGTTCCATCCTGCAGCCTCATCTCTTTCTAGTAGGTCTTGGGAGCTGTGTGGAGCTGCCCTGCTGCTCATAGTGTGACCCTGAGCTAGTGCAGCCATCTCTGCTTTCACCAGAATGAATCCCCTTGCATTGAAAATTTGCAGTATTTGCCTTCTGTAAACAAATGATGTCACCTGTAGGGTTAAAACAGCCCAGAAAAGTGCTGCTTTTACTGGCAGGTTTACAGGGCCTGTGGCTCTTTAGTCACTTCTTCCAAGAAATTGGCAGGTATAAAAATCAAGAAGTGAACACAATCCACCTTGCTGTGTGGCTGGAAGTGGGAAATACAGTGTTTCCTTAGCAAAGCTTTAAATTACTACTAAAATTGGGAATTATTGGAATTACAGGTTCTCAGCTTTCTTCCAGATCAGTCAGAGTTTTTAACCTAAATATTTAGCAACTCTGTTGAAATCTTTTTCTGTGTTAACATGCATTGAGCCAGTGGGACTCTAGCATCTAAGAAGTCAGCTAAACACGTGGGCAGGTGGCTGACAAAATAATCTGAGCATCATTTTATCAATAAAATATCTTCTTGATGGGATCTTGCTGGGATTGTTGGGATCAACCTCTTACTTTCAGGAGTAATTGGTATTTTCCCATAGCAAGCACCATTTTGCTTGACCAAATCCTGCTAGATTTTTTTTCCTGCTAAAAATCCTGGATTTTTTTAATGTTAATGCAGGAACAATCATTCAAGAGGCAACAAGTATTTACTGTGAAACCCTAATGAAGCACCAGCAGCAACCCTTCAGAGAGTTCTGTTGTGCTGCTTGTTGAATATTCAGCTGCTCTTGAAGTTGCAGAGTTGATCATGTCACTGAACTAATTCATGTTGAGTTGTTATCAAAATATCTTCTCTAGTGACCCTGCAGCCTCTTGCACTGCTGAGGACACTGAGGTTCCAGAGCCTAGTGCAGAATACATGGCAGCTTCCCAAGGAGTGTCTGGTAAGCAGTGCAGAGCCAGCAGCAGTGGAGCTGAGGCTTCCCAAGCATTAACTGCTTCTGCAGACATTGAAAGTCATGGAGTAGTCCTGCTCTGAGTTATAAGATAGATTTTTACTCTTGCCATCTATGATTTTTTATGAAATGAGTGGTCCCTGGAAACAGAATACCAAGGAGACCTTGATGAGGGAGAATGAAAGATTAAGAGGCAGAGTAGTTTGACCTTGACATAGCATTTCACTGTAATCTGTGGTCCCAAGGACCATGGAGGGGAGGTGCTGGCAGAAAGCAGTTGTGGGGCTTCTAGGTAATTAGAGAATTTCTAATAAGCCTTTCCACTGACTGCCTAAAATTGGTTATATTAAATTCTTCATTATCTAGAAAATGACAGTGTCATTGATACTGTTAATGGCATGTCTGCATGGGAAAGTTATTGCAGCATCAGGTAGAATGAAGCTTCATAGTGCACAGAATATTCTCTTAATAGCTGTGGAGATACTTCAGTCCAAGAACACATCTGTCTTTTTTTTTTTCTCTTGACTTGCAATTTGGAAAGGTGTTTTTTTGTCCTGTGGACTTAATATCAAATGCCTTACTACTAAAATGAGGGTTTCTGCAGTGCTGGAGCTGTCAGGACAGGGAGGACAGCTAAGCTCTGTGGTTGCATTAGGGTATCCTGTGCATCACCAGTCCTGACAACTGAATTCATACAGAACAAGGAGCTTAAAACATTGCAGACATGACCATAGCTCACATTTAAATCCCAAAATACAAGTGTTCAAAGGCAGAGTTCCAGAATGAGTCTCTAGTCCTGTGATGTGACCCCTGAGAATGAGTCTATGCAGGAAGCCCCAGTGCTGGGTTAGCAGTGTGGCAGCTGAGATGCCTGTGGGCTCCCCCCAGCCTAGGAGATCATCTGCATGTCATCAGAAGAGCCTTCCAACACTGCTGGCTTGCTCTAGCCTCACTGCTGCCTTGGCCAAACAGATCCTTGCTCTGGGACCAGCTCTGCCTCTGCAGAGTGAGGGGGAGAGGAGGAAATTGCAGCCACCCTTTCCTGGTCCAGGTGCCCAGCCTCCAGCTCTCTGCACCATTCTGAGTGGTCAGATCCTGCCTCTCACCCTTGGCTTCACTCACCCCTTCCATCTATCACCCCTTCTCCCACTGGCTGCTGCCAGACTCCACTGCTCTCCTTGTTTCCCTTTCTCCACCTGCAGTCAAAACCTGTCAGCAGCTCTCAGTGGCAGCTGTAAGGAAACCCAGGGGTTCAGGGAGAAGCTGCCACCAGCATCAAAACAGGTATATGTGATTGCAGAGACAAAGGCACAGTGAGGTTATGCAGCTCAGCCCTGGCTTTCAGGCTCCTGTCAGGCTGCCAGCCCCAGCCCTGGGGGAAGTTTTTGCTGTTGCCCTGACACAGAAGCAGTGTCTGTAGAGGTGAGGCACTGCTGTAGTGCTGCTTTTTACTCCTCCTGCAGTTCCCAAGCAGGGCTTGTTTTCCTCTGTGCTGACTCCTCCCAGGGCTGGGGGTGAGCAGGCTGAAGATGCAGCTTTGCAGGGGGCTGTAGGTACCTGCTGTGTGGGCTCTGCACCACCTCAGAGGAGCTCCTCTGCACCCTGGGGTGTCAGCCTGCTGATGTCACAGGCTCTCTGTTGGGCCTTGCACTGAATTTGGTGTTTTCCTTGCAACAGGAAAGATTGTGAGTGAAGCTGCAAAGGGCACTTGAGTGGTTTTTCCCCCTTGTGCTGTGGAATGCAGTCAGCACTGCAGTGCCACAGGCTTTTTTCTTCCAGGAGAAAAACTTGAGAGGGACTCGTTTGAACTGCTTTGAATGTCTAGAGCATTTTCTTCTTGAATTCTCACTTTAACAAACCCCCACAAACCAGCAAATCACCAAGCTGTTCTCCTCAAGAAAGGGCTAAAAGCCTTCTGGAAAAGCACTTTGCTGAGGATGGGAGGGGATAAGTACAATATTAAATAATTAGAAAATAATCATCCCTAGTTCTGCCTCCTGTGTTTTCCCCCTCCCTTTTTGTTCTACCCACATGCAGCTAATTTTCATGTTTTCTTCCTGCACATCAAGATGTCAGGGGCTGCTTACAGAAGAAGTTGTTTTCCAGAGTTATCCATATGCTTTGTGAATGCAGCAGAGGAGAGAGGAGAGAGAAGAGGAGGTGGGGATGGGGGGGACAAAAGGATGAGCTTTTTCATGGTCTCACCCCTACCAAAGGGTGACCATTTTGTTCCCTGTTGCATTTGCCAGTTGCCATGGCATCCCCCTCTCACTCTATCCTGGAGGTGTATTCTTGGTATAATTAACAGCTCTCCTCCTTCTGTCTCCTGCAGAAAGCAATCATTAAGTGAACATCAAGGGGGGGAAAAAAAAAGAACTCATTTTTTATCTTTTGCTTTGCCTATCCATGTTTTTCATTCTAGTTCCTGTCTCTCTTGTCCAGTAATGCTGGTTTTTTGTGTGTGGAAGCCTTGCTGGCTGTGCAGAGCAGGACAGGGAGCCCTGCATGCACTTGTGGAAATGCAGGCTTGTGTTCAACCACACATATGTAAACCTTCAGTATTTTCTGTATATAACACTGTAATCTTGGGAAATAAAGCTGCTATGCTAGGAAATTCTCCAGGATCTCCTGTTAGTTCTAATGCACCTTGAAGAAAACTTCCCAAGAATGTTTATTTCAATAACACTGGGGGTGTGGGCTGGGGAAATAGATTAATTCCAAGGCAATTGTGAGCAGAAGCTGGGGTGGTGCCCCTGGGCTGTGGCTCAGCAGTTGGTGGGACAGCTGCCAGGCTCTGGGGGGATGTGCAGAGCCTGGGAGAAATGCTCACCTTGCTGTTGGGGTTTGGCCACTGGCCCACGAGGGGGCTGAACTCAGACCTGCAAATAGCTTTGAAAATCAACAAGGAAATAGTTACACAACAGTTGCAGTGCCAGCATCTTTCCTTTGGAAACTTCTGCTGGGAAGCCACTTGCCTTTTCTGTGGAACAGTTGATTGTTCCTTTTTCCCTGGGAGCAGGGAGCTGTTCCTGAAGCAGGACCAGTAGGGTTCCTCTAGGATTTCTTTGTTTTTCAGGCTGTGTTTTGAAAACGAGAAGTCAAAAAGAAACCTTTGGTGTGTTGTCTGGTGTATTATGACTTCACAGATTGTCTGTGCAGTCAAATCTTTCTCCTGTTGTATCTTAATGCTCCATTTCTCTGTGCTGCTGCTGTTGCCTCAGTCCCGAAGTGCCTCACAGGGAGACTACTGGGTGAGATTTTTGCCACTAACATCTGTGAAGAAATTCTGCCCTTTTGCTGCTGCTTTTCCTGGGGGAAGGCTGTCCCAGAGCTGGCTTTCCTGCATTTGCTTTGATTTTGTTTCACATCAGTTTATGGGCAGCATTTGTCCCCAGCCTCTGGGAAGCTGAATGAGCTCTGAGGAGTACACTGAAATAATCAAGGTTTTAACAAAAACATGATGCATGCTAATTGTTCAGTTCAGTTTCAGCTTTCTGCAGACTTAATAACAACATCTTTTGCTGGGTATTTTCAAGGGGGAGCAGATCAGATTGCAGATATTTATGGAAGTAATGGACTATTTTTCCTCACCATCTGTGACATGTCATTTGGATATTAATAAGTCTTAAATCTTTTTTTCCACCCACTTTGATAGTATAGCAGTCAAGACAAAAGCAGAAGTGCATATTCTTCAGTACCTCATCTTGGCTTTTAAAATCCAGAAGAGAACCCAGCCTTGACTGGGTGAACCTGTAATGCCAGTGAAATACAGGAAAAAGGCAGAGCAAAGAGTTTTCATCTTATTTCAGTTAGATGAACTTGTTCAGTAAGCAGCATCCTCCTGGATGTAGGTAAGAGAAGATGCCTTTCCTCTGGGTGACTTCATCATGAAGCTGCTGTGTTTCAAACAGGGGTGGTGACAGAGGTGCTCAGCACAGGGAGGTTAATCAGAGGGGGAAGGAGAATTTCCATAGTTCTGACTTAGTGCCACAACAGAGTAAAAACTAAAAAAAATATATATATCCTGATGAGAAAGCAGATGAAGTGCTGATAAAGGTGTCACTGCTGCTCATGGAAAATCACCTGTACCTTGCTTTACTGCTATAGCAAGGGAAACAGATGAGCATCAAATGCTTCTGGCAAATCCAAGACTTGCTGTAATGAGTTTTTCCTGAGTTTCTTCCCCAGGTGCAGTGTTACAGAGTCTTTTCCTGGAGGCAGATGATGGAACGTGGCCCATATGTCTTGGGTGGCATAGTGGTGGCATTGCTGTGCCCTGGCTCCTGGGACTGCCATCACTTGCTGCTCAGGGGATGCTCATCTGAGCCTTCTGCTTACAGCTGGTGGGTGGGCTTCGTTTTCTGGCTGCTGTAAAGCATCAAAGCAGCTTAAAATCCCTTGAGTGGTGGTTGGGTGAGTTGCAGAACACACAGTAGCTTTGACTCTTATTTCAGAGATAGCATTCACCTCCTTTTGCTTCTGCCTCCTCTGTTGAGAAAAGAATTGAGAGGCTTTTATTCTCCTTTCAAGGGCTCCATGGGGTTGAAAAGAACCTGTCTATTCAGAAGCCTTAGCCAGCTCTTCACCAGGTCACACCTGTAATGTTCCCTTTAAAGCCAGCAATGCAGAGATCTCCTTTGGTTGCCATTCTTTGGCTGTGCTTCCTGATTGCACATTAGAAATTTTAGTCTTGCTTTTACTGAGACAGAAACATGTTAGTTTCAGTGTAAAACTTCTGTGCAAACAAATTGTTGCTCACTTCAGGAAGCAGGTTTGTTTCTCTGAAAAAAACCCAAACATGTTCAAACCACAGCTTCACCTGGAGGATCCAACTCAAAAATCTGATTTTTCTGGTACTGCATCTTCATTTTGAGAGAAATTAAATAGGAGTTTGATTCTTGTATGAAAAAATGTGGAGACAAAATAAGCACAGAAGTGTCAGGTTCCCCATCCTGTGTTGTGTGAGTTGATGAAGTGCAGGGTGTGAAGGGTGTTCCCTCTAAACCAGCTGGAAACATTGCCTCCAAGGATCTCGGCTGGGGCTGAAGTTCCCTGCAGTTTGATGTCCCTCAGCTCTGGGTGATCCCACTGGTCCCTCTCCAGACCTTCAGTTCTGAAAGTGATGCTTTGAGGCAGAACAGACCTTTTTCTCATCCAGTATGGTAGTTGTTGTGAATATAGCTGCTGTGTCTTTGTGAACATAGCTGCTGGATCTTTGTGAATATAGCTGCTGTATTTTTGTGAATATAGCTGCTGTACTTTTGAGAATATAGCTGCTGTATTTTTTCCTCTCTGGGTGCACATAATAACTGGCAGATTTTAATCATCTGCTTTTCTGAGATTGATTAATCAATTTTGAGGAACTTTAAAAATACATTCTACCCATTTATTCATTCATTTCTTTATTTATTTAAAGGTGCCTAAGTGCTTTCCACCTTTGCATGTTAAATATGTCTTTTCTCCAGCTGAAATTGACTCTGTTCTCTCAGTGAAATTCTGACTCTTCTGGCATTAGAAGAAGTCTTTGGTCATTAAGGACATTAAGAACCAATTTGATGTTACATTTAACAGCAGAACTCTGTATTCCTATTTCAGACACTCACACTGTCAGCATGGTTAAAGTGAGGGGTTTTTCATGGTATGGGGAGGTATAAGGCAGCCAATTAACAGCTCAGGATTCCATTCAACCATCTCTTTTATGGTCCAATAAGTGTCCCTTAAATGAAGACTGTAAAGAGCATGAAATGAATGCACTCTGTGGCCTCACAGGCAAGGATACTTCATTTGATTGCTGTTAAAAATTCCAGAGAAGATACTCTTTTTATGGGTACTTTAATTCCCTTTCTGGGTGAATTTATGTCACCCTTCTACTCTCTGTCTATATAATCAGTGACACTGCAGTAAATTCTGAGCCCTAGCTTTGGACAAGAGCAGGGGACAGATCTTCTTCCAGAGCATTGTTCCAGGGTGGACACTCACTCAGCTCTGCGATAAATTACATTTATTCTTTTTTTTTTTTTTTTCTGTTTTCTCTGTTTCTTCTCCCATCATTCCCTAAGAGTGGGTTCTGTTAATACTTTGCATAGTCTCTCAAAGCACTGCAGGGCTGTTTGTTCAGGTCAAGGGTTTGTCAGCATGTTTTGAAGTGAAAGAAATGTGTTTCTCTTCCTAGGAGTTTGTCATTCATGCCTAATTGCAGAGTTCAGGGGGTGTGTTATGTTGGGAGGGATTTGCTAAATCAAGTATTGTGAACATGAATACAAATACCTGTTGATAAATAAACCTTAAGGAACTGAAAAACAACCCTGAAAGGAGATTTCTTGATTTGACACTCCCTGTAGAGAGTTTCCCCTCTCCAAGAGTTGTGCAGGCTGCAGCCTGAAGCAGAGCTGCTGCTGTGTGTGTTCTCACTCTGCCTGTTTCACAGCCCACAGGAGAAACACCCACAACCCCAAAGCACATGAAGGACAACAGAGAGAGCTTCTTCCCAGTGCCACCAGCCACTCTGCATCCTACCCCAGTGAATCCAGACACTGTGACTCCTGAAAATCTCCTGAGACTCAACGATCTGCACCCCAAATCCAAACCAGCTTCTTCCTCTTCCTCCTCCTCCTCCTCAGCATCTTCAGCACCTCCATCCCAGGAGTCACACAGGGACACTGAGCATCTCCAGAGCCAGAATGCAGACACTGCTCCCAGCATGAGTGATCTCACACATGGTGAGTCTCAGGCAGACACTTCTGCTCCTCTGCTTGGTTTCCCAAGGCCACGGGGTGACTTGGTGCCTCAGTCCCATTTTCTGATCACTGGGTCACATTCAGAAGGCTGCACAGAGATTTTGGCTTGATCCTGATATTTTAATTATTAGGAGAGATTAAAAGTGACCACTGTGTGACTTGCATGTGAAAAAATAGTCATGTTTAAATAGACAATTTAAGTTTCTAATAGCATAAAAAAACCCAAAACAAAGCAGCAAATATTTGTTTTATTTCATGCAGAGGTGATGACCTATTTTTTAAAATACCTTAAATCTATTAAAAAAATAATAATTGTTGCAACTGAAATAAACTGGTGGTCAGCCTACATCTGACAGGAGCCTGACTGACATCATCAGATGCAGAGCAGCCCTCTGTGTGTGTGTGGAGATACAGAACACCATGACACCCCATGGTTCATAGCCTGTCTTCACTAACACTTGAGGAAAAAAAGCATCTGTCAGGACTGAAATGTTGGGATATATTATCCATAGGTATTAACCTATATATATCCAATATATTAACCCTGGAATAGTTATGTGCAAGGTTTAACTACAGAAAAGGATTGAAGAAACCAAAGAGATGTGTTTTATTCTCTAGCACAGTTGTGTGGTTTGTTCAGGACTGTGTGATGTGCCTGGTCCTAATCAGTGTGTCTAGATGAGGAAAGAATTAAATGAGGATGCTGAGATTTTCCTTACTGCTGCCATGGCAGGCTGGCTCAGCAGCAGTCTGTGCAAGGCAGTGCTGATCCACTTTGGGCAATGAAGTGAGCTCAGACCCAGTTTCAGCCTTGCTTTGGGTACCCACAGGAGGTGGTTGTGCTTATTTGTGGGACACTGTGTGTGTGAAGGTGACAGCACCTGCCAGAGCCTCTATGGCAGCCTTACAGGAACATGGTCTGAAAAAGCATCTGCTGCTGCCCGTGCTCTCTCCATCTGTTCACAAGCTGGGCTCTGAGCACTGCTCACAGGGTGGCACAGACTAACTGACAGGAGCCCAGAGCAGGTTATGGATGAGCCACCAACAGCACAGGTGCTGTGCACAGGGACAGGGGGGTGCCCAGGTCTGTGGGGCTTAGTGCTGCATCATCCTCATAATGAATGGACTGAGCTAGTCTGGGTGTTGGCTTACTCTGGTGGTGTGACTTGCTGAGTTTTTTATCTGGATGCTTCTAGTGGTTCAGTTCTCTCCATAAGTCATCAGCCTTGGCTTCTGAATGCACATCATCTTCTGCACTGCCAGCAGCAGGGAGCACACTGAGCAGAAATCAGTTTCCCAAGCTGCTAATCTGTGAGTACAGGACCACACTGCAATCCAACATCCAGCACCAGTTGTGTTAGAATCATCTCATTTTCCTTTTTCACAGGTCCAGGGAGATGTTGTCTCAGGAAGGGCAGAAAGGAAAGGGGGAGTGAGAAAGAAGAAATGGCTCAGTCAGGGTGTAAAGCATGTTCTCATTGTCCTTGGGAAGCTCTAGAATGGAGGGGCATGGTGTCCTAAGATACCTTGGTAGGCTTGTTCACCAGGGATTGACTCAGGTTTCTGCCTAGACAACAGGGGAGGGAATAAAGAGAATTTTCTGTGCAGTTCCTGAGGAGATGGGAGGAATGACAGTGCAGGTAACAACTCACACATTCTCTTGGGTTTCACACAAGGCTCACAAGCATTTCTGATGTCCTTTCCTTTCTTTCCTGCTGTGTCCTTTCTTCTTTATTCTTACCTCTGCTCCCACCTCCTCTAAAAAAAAATTACCATTCTGTTACACCCCCTTTTCATCTGCCTTCCATTAGCTCTGTTTCTGTAGAAACTCCTCCCATATTTAGAGTGATCTGTTTTCATCTTGTTTCTTGTCACCTCCTCCTTTCTCTCCTTGTTCATGTGAAAGTATTCCACATCAGAGAGCAGTAGCTGCTGCAGTGTTCAGTGCCTTCACCCAGAAAAAGGAATGGCTCTCCAAGCAGTGCTGGTGCTCTGCCACTCATTGCTATGTCAATATTTGGGTGAGATTTTGTCTAGTACATGAGTAACTGGTGCAGAATCCAGGGTGATGAAGTCCAGCAGCAGAGTGATGCTGGTGGCAGTGTTCAGCAGGAGAGCTTCCTGCATCCAGGGGACTATTACCTTTGTGACTCAGCCTCAGATTTTCTCTGGGGAAGCTAAAATAGGACAATTAAGATAAAGCCTCTCCAGCCTGTCACACTTTTCCAGTATTATACTGTTCCAAATTGCTGAAAAATCTTGACATTTTCTTCTTTGCTATCCTTATTCTAGTAATGATTCGTACACAGAATGACTTTTGATACCAAGAGAAAGTTGGTTTTTTTTTTTTTATTTGGAATTATTTGAAGTTCTGTGTTTTGCTTAAAGCCACTATTTACCAAATGGGCATATAAAATCAGAGTAGAAAAGCACCACTCCCCCTCACCTTAATTGTTTGTCTATTTAAGGCCTGAGCATTTCAATAGAAAAACAAGGTCATGACAGAGCTGGCCAGACTGAATTCAGAGCTGAGGAAGACAGTTCTTTCTGCACTGCAAGTTGAGAGCCATCAGCCATGGGAGTATCCTACTAACTCCAGCCTGTTCCCTAGGCACAACAGGGCAGGTAGAGATGAATTTCAACCTGTAGAACCTACATACCTTCAGAGCCAAGAAAGAGCACTTCAAGGTATAAAGAGCATCTTCTCCCAAGTCTGGGGCTTAGTTTGTTTTAAGAACAGATACATGGTGTTAGGTTGGTGAGTTCTTGGAAGGCTGAGGCAGGGAAGGGGGAATCTGCAGGGAATGGCACCTCTGCAGTTTGCTTTGCCAGCAGCTGTCTGCACAGTCACCCATGGCACAGGGGTTCACCCCCTGCTCCTCACAGCTTCCAGATGTGCAGGCATCAGGAGATCCCCACAGCTGCTGTTTCTGCCCAAGGAAAAGAGTGGGGCTTGTTTAGCCACTGCTCTTGGTGTCTTCTCAGTTTGCTTTTCAAAAGCTAGTAAAGGCAAAACATTTTAAGAGCCTGTAATTCAGTGAAAATTCAGGAAAAACTGCTTGCACAGAATGCCCAGAGGATTTGGCCCTGTTTTCACCATGGAGATCAAGTCCATCTTGCAGGCCCTTTGTAAAGCTGGAAGGGTTTACTCAGCCTCTGAGCTGCAGCCAGGTCCATACATTGGTTTTTCTTCTGAATTCAGGGTGGAGCTGCTCCCAGCAGGTGGCTGGGAAGAGCTGGAACACAAAGGTAGTGTGCTCACCCAGCAGGAGGGTTCCTTCCTAAAGACCCATGTTCTGCTCCCTGTTCTTCTGTCACTTGTGTGCAACTTCACTTTCTCCTTTCATTCCCATCTTGACTTTCCCTGGTTTTCAGCAGCTGTCTCCTTGGCTTCCCAAGCCTGAATTCCTCCAAGGCTTGAAAAGCTTTTAATTCTTGTCACCCTGTGCCTTTTGTACCAACCCAGGGGAGCAGCTCCTCTGCACTTGGTAGTGTCTGGCAGTCACTGAAGGCAATCTGCCTTCTGCAGCTCTGCATTTCAGCTCTGATCTCCTGCTGCTTCAGCCTGCTTGGATTGGGGTTCCCACTCCCCTTCTCTGCCCTTTGCTCTTCGTGAAGCTTTTTATTTGTCACAGGGGGTGCAGTCTGAAAACAGCTTCAGTGCTGGCTGCCAGCAGGGGCTGTCCTGCTGGTGACTTTCTCCTCCATTCCTGGTCCCCTGGTGCCCAGACAGTGCCAGGCAGTGGTGTCTTCTCTTCCCTTTGGCAGTGCCCTGCTTTGCTTTGCTATCTTATCACACTCACTCCAGAGGAGCTTTTCAGTACATTTAATCTCTCCATCTGATCTTCACCCTTCAGGTTTGATTTATTCCATCCAACACTGCTGGAAATCCTTTGAAATGAGACCTGTCATTGTTTTTATGTCCCCATGGTAAACCATCAAGAACAAGAGGGGCAGAAGCAGCAGCTTCTCAGTGGTGCCCTGTGAGGTCATGGTTTGTGCCACCCTTAACTCCCTTTGAAACTCCTGGCCCAAGGATATTTTACACTCATGGAACACACTTTCTGGAGCCCTCCTGTAAAACCAGGAGGCTTTTGCTGTGCTGTGTTGTTACAATACCTTTCAGCTTCACTAGCTGAAATCACTGCCAGCAGCAGAACATTTCCTCACGTTCCTGCACAAAAGCAGATGCAGAGAGGTCTGCTTGTAGAGTGTTATGTTACTTACAGAGTTCCCAGAAATTCCTGTGGTGTCATTATATTCCCTTCAGAGATTCTCCTAACAGCTGCTTTTGCTAATTTGCATTGTGCTTAGCTGGCTGTCAGGCCACAGGAGGATGAAATGCTGACAGAGAAGGGGAGGTTTGGGGCTTTCATCAGATAACTGGTACCTAGTCATGGACTGCTGCCCAGGTCTGGGGTAGAAGGGAGCTCCAGAGTCCCTGGAGAGACTGAGAGCAGGGACATCTCAACTAGAGCAGGCTGCTCAGAGCCTCCTCAACCCCACCTGGGATGTGTCCAGGGATGGGGCCTCCACCACGTCCCTGGGCACCCTGTGCCAGTGGCCACCACTCTGCTGGGAAAGAACTTCTGCCTTAGATCTCATCTCCATCCACTCCTTGCTCATTTCCTCAGGAGCAGCAGAGTGCAGAGGAGTCTGTTCTATGCTCAGGCTCTGGGACAGGTGTTAGAACAGGGATAGCAGTGAGCTGTGTTTTTGTCATGCCATTTGAAGGTCCCTATAGCTAAATATCCAACTGGTGTCTTTTTGCTCCAGGCCCACAGTTGGGTTTTCTTGTTTGTTTTAAATTGAAACTTAGTTTTGCTTTCAAGAGAGAAAATGTGGAGCTGGAGGGGGTTTTGTTACCAACTCTGTGCTCCTCCAGGACACAGCTGCTTTGGACTTGAGCACCTCTGTCATGGCTGTTGCAGGGAGCTGGTGGCTTGGGAATTGGTGTGGGCAATTACAGGGAGCACTTGGAGAGCAGCCACCTGTTGAGTGCAGTTGGGTGGCAGCTGAGCCCAGTGTTAGGAGGCATTTTGCCTCCTAAATGTACAGTGGACTCTGTGTTCAGGAGCCCAGCACTAAAGATAGCAGCACACCACCCTGTGAACCCCTGCTCACCACACTGCTTACATTGCTTTCATTTCAGGGCCCCACAGAACTCAAGTTCTGCAGCTTTTTGCCTCCAGAATCACCCTGACACTTAATATTCAACACGTGGGTTTGTGTGTGAGCTTTGAATGGAATTTCCTGAGCTTGGCATTTCAAATCAAATCCTCATTTCTACATCTGGGAGCTGGTGGTGGGTTTTTAGAAAGAAATTGAATATTTGGAATGGATGTGGATAAAGTAACTGCAAGGGAAGGCTACTGGGTGTACCTGCTGCACCCCAGGGTGAACTGGGTGGTCTCACTGTTGGGGGCTGATGCCCCCATAAATTCTTAAGCATCCTTAACCAGCCTGTGTTCAGCTGAACCAGCCTGTGTTCCAGTGCAGTCTTTCCAGTGACTTCATAGCACAGTGGATGAGGAAACTCTGAGCTCTCTCAAATTCAAGCTTTCCATGGCCTTTGCAAGTCCTGCATGGGGGAAAAAAAGCTGTATTGGTTCCTACCACTCTGGAGGCAGCTGGAATAGAGAAAATTAGCTGGTGTCATGTTCTGTTGCACTGTTCTTTGGAGATGTGGCAAGATCTTCAGTGCAGTGTGTGAGGGAGCAAAGGAGCTGTGTCCATCAGCATGGAAAAGAAACCTGCCTTGTGTGGGAAACTGCTCTGTCAACAGCTGCATGTGCCATTAAAGTACAAGGGAAACCAGTTGGTGCTGGGACTAGTAAAAGAAGTTATTTTCTGGTGTCTGTGGGCACCAGAAATTATTATTTAATTAATTAAATCCTTACCCTTCTGAAGTGGTTGAAGGCAAGGCAGATTTGCTCAATCATAGTCTTGTCTTTTCAGGCTTTTTGTCAGGACACAGAGCTGCTGGGGAAGGTGTTCTGCAGAGGGGTGGAGACAAGTGGTGCAGGTGCTTTATTGAAGTCCTTGAAGCTGTTACCTGTTCATTTCTCCAAGAATTTGCTTTAGAAATCATGTTAGTGTCCTGCCCTGGAGCTGAAAGCTCAGTTCCTCCCCTTTTCCTGTGCTGAGATGCACTGGAAGTTGCTGGTATGCCACAGTCCTTGACACTGCTTCTGTCAGAAACTGCAAAATACTGTTTTTTCCAGGTGCTAGGCACAGTTCCTGGGCTTGTCTTTCAGATTTCTTAGTGCTGGACTAGAGGCTTTCTCAAAACTCCAGCTTGCAGTGTCAGAAACCATCTTCTGCTGATGTTGTGAACCCAGGGATGGGGTGCAGGGTGCACTGGGGGGACTGGGGCAGCTGTTCCCTGGCTGCAGGGCTCTTCAGCTCCCTTGCAGGTCTGCAGGGGAAGGCTTTTGGGGGTGCCCTTGGTACAGTTGTGTCAGTGTGAGCAGTGGTGGGAGCTGTGCAGTGTGTTGGCAGGGTGTGGATGTGCTGTGTCTGGAGAGGGGCTGAGGCAGAGGATATTCACTGGGATGAAGTCATGAACCTGCTATAGGCATCTGCAAACACTGGTTACCCTGGCAACAAGGGGAGAGAGCTTGGAGAGGAAAGCTGCTGGAGTAGCTTGTTGCACTGAATTGTTTTCAGCTTGTTTCTTCCTCACTAAAGCAGGGAGATGTTGAAAGGTATGGTGTCCCTCTTTCTCTCTGTGCTGTTTTGTGTGTGTTCAGGCAGTGGTTGGGAGAGGGAAGGCTAAAAAAAAATCCTTGTAATTCAGCTCAGTTGGAGGCAAACTTTGCAATGGATGGGCATTGCAAACCTGTGGGTGGGTTGGTTTTTTTTTCTTTTCTGGGTGCTTCATTTTGCTGTGTTGTGCTGTGAGAGTGCTGAGTGGATCCCCAGGGTGCAGCACCTGCCCCATCCTCAGCATGGAGAGGAGTGGCTGTTGCATGGGATGGCTGCAGAAACTGCTTTCAGTTTCAGCTGGCTTTTTAAATCTGACATCTGCAGACCTGCCAGGACAGCCCCAGCACTGGCCATGACCAGAAGGTTGGTTAACTGTCACTGAGCCCTCACAATGTGCCCTGCTGCTGCACTGGTGCAGGGTATCAGGTAGTGGAGTCTCTAGCTCCCTGGGGAAAGTTTTTATTAGCAAAACTAGGACGTTGTGTTCGTGGCTCTAACAGCATCTTCCACAGGACAAAGAGCAAGACAGGAGATCCAGCTCTGTGTTTCTTCTTGATTATCCTGCTCTCTTTTGCCTTTTTTTTTGTCTGTAATGAAAAAAAAAAAAAAGATATCTGTGAACTATATCAAAGTATAAATTATATTTACAACTGAAACAGCCAATTATTGTCATTTTCAAGAATTCTATTTTTTTTTAACTTTATTTTTTACTTAGAAATAATGCCAGTCAAGTAATTAGAAAAAAAAAATTAAAACTGCAGAATTCTAAAAATTAAAGTGTATGACCCAATCAGGGGATAGAACTGCCAGTTTTTAACACCTCTGACAGCAAGGGATTGATTAATAGACAGTGGTTCTTGATTTCTCATGTGCTGAAAGACACAGCCTGACAGAATATTCACAAGTGTTGTTCCCAGAAGTGCAGGGGTAGAAATCCACACTCCGTGTGCCAGGCTGCTGCCCTTTCATTTGCATTCCCTTCCACATGTAAAAGGGCTGACACATCATTTTATTGCAATTAAATCTAATTTTACTACACTATAAAACTAGCTCTTCAGAACTTAGCAAAAGCAGCTCTGGGGTGGGAAGATGGAGCTGTGCTGACTGCTCCTGGAAGGGCACAGCCTGGCACCAGCCTCCTGACATCTTCTTCTGCTCCACAGAGCTTTCCTCAGTGGGGCTTTAGCCAAAATAAAGCAGAGCAGGTGATCTTAAGCACTGAGATATCTTACAATTAAACAGGGATTGCCATCAGCATGAGAGGCAGAGTTTTGTCATCAGACACTAGTGCAGATCAGAGCTCTGACTCTGCATGGAGAGCTAATAAGTCCCTAATGCAATTGTGCAGTTGAGCACATACCAAACTGTCCTCCCTCAGCAGCACAGCTGAGGCTGGAGGGGCTGCAGCTGGTTTGGGTATAGAATGGGGTCTGCTGAAGGAGTTACTGGTTTGTACTGGTGGTCAGTGGGTAAGAAAGAATCTGCTGGTACTTACCCTAGCTAGCCTGTGATTCTGGAGTGCTGGAGCTAGTTCAAAGGGAGTTGGCTTCCTAGTGATCTTTGAAATCACCTTTTTCACCTTGCTTTTGCTCTGATGTTGCTGGAGTTTCTTCCTACCTTGGAGTGTCCTGTAGCCATTGCAGTGTGAGGCTTCTGGCTGCAGCTTGTGTTCAGACACTGGGGAGTGGCAGGGTCAGAGCCTCCAGCATGGGGTGAAATCACCCCTGTGGCTGGAGTGAAGGCCAGGTGAATACCCCAGAGGAAAGCAGGGGCTGAGGAGTTTCCTGGTGAAGATCCTGCAGCTCAGTCTGTGCTGTTCCTGAGCTGCAGCCTCCTTCCAACTGTGCTGGAGTATCCATGGGGAAGTGTGCAGAGTGCTGGGAATGAGGCACTGCTTGGTGGGGAGTGGAACAGCAGAGAGCAGAAGCTGCTGGGATTTGAGCTGTCGTGTGTGACCTTTCCATGGTGGCAACTAGGGGAGAATTCCTTCCAGGCAAACTCCTTTCTCCTGAGGCTTAGACTGTCAGCTGCAAGCTCAGATGGTGGCTGCTTTACCAATGAAAATTAGGGGATGAAAGAACTTAAGAGCATGCTTTGGTAAGTCTTTTTTTTTGTCCAAATTAGTCAAGAACTCTAGAAAATAAACTCGATTTGAAGAGTTGCATCTCTCCAACTGCAGTGATCTGACTTTACCAAGCTTTTCAGCTGCAGAGGGAACTCTTGTGTAAGAGAATTATTACCATGGTAAATTCCAAGCTCTTATCCACGTTGATGATGATGGAGAAGTGTTTTCAACACTTGAGGGGGTGGGAGGATTTTTCCAGTGAAGAAAAGTTGAAATATGTATTCCTTTTTAAGACATCACACTGTCAAAATGCTCAATTAGTGTAGAGCATGGACAGAGAACTGTGGAGGGTGCCAGGCTGTGTCTGTGCTGGGTGCTGCCTGGGCACACCTTAGCCCTCTGTGGATGGAAGGTGATTCCAATTAGACTAGGCAGCCCTTTGTGTTGCAAGGATATCTTCATTTTTCATTAGAGAAGAAGAGTATTTTTGTGTGTCCATAGCCTTGAAAGGTTCAGCCTGCCCTTCCCAGAAAGGGCACCAGCAGCTCTCAGTGTTCAGTGCAAATTACTCCTGTTCTGTACAGTGTGCAGCTCTCTGTGGAAGGAAACTGCTGTAACACTGCATTCATTTAAAAGCAGATGCAGCTGGTAGCTAATAAAGAGATTGGACAGACACAGGCATGGATTCCAAGTGACAAGCATCTCCAGTTCTGGACTAGCAGAAGGTGGGAATTTTAGATGTGTATTTTACAGAGGGACCTGTCAATGAATAGTGGGTATTTAGAATAACTTGATATTGCTTTGATAAAAAGCAGATTTGGCCCTTTTACTGGATATTCACAGCAATTAATCTGATTTACCAGCAAGTTGAGTGTAACATGTACCTGTGGCTGCAGGTAGGAGAGGGTCCCATTGTCCACAGCTGGCTGTCCACTGAGGGGGATGGATTTTGCTCCACATCTGCAGCAGATGTTGCAACCCTCCCATCTCCAGAGCAGTTGGATGGGTTTTGTTCCTGCAAGTGTGCAGGGATGTCCCACCCATGAAACTGGCTTTGTTTTTTTAAATAACAGGGGGGTTTTAGGCATGTGAGTTGACACCAAGTGTGTAAAGTTGGTGCTGCTGCCTCAGCTTCACAGTGTTCCATTTCACTCAGACATCTTCAGGCTTGGCAAGAGAACCAGGGTTATAAAAGTGTTCTCCCAGTGGGTTAGACAGCAAAAGGAGTGGGGCTTGGGAGAGAGATCAGGATGTCTCTTAATCTGTGAATTCTGTTTTATTACTAAAGAGGAAGAAGAGCTTGAAGTGCCTTTGGAGGGGCTTGGATTTCAGCAGCAGGAGTCCAGGCTGTGTCAGCAGCTGAAAATGGCAACTGTGGCACCATCTCCAGAGCCTGTCTGCTGGCAGGTGGAATCAGTGACCAGCACAAACCCAGGCCATGTTTGTACCCCAGGTAGGAGCTTCAAAGAACTCTGCAAGTGGGTGGTTAGCTGCAGGTCAGGGATGGATTGATTGGATAGTTATGATTCATATTCCTCAGTTTCTCTGCCTGCCTTCCAGTCAAGTATTCCAGAGTTTAGGGACATTCCTGGCAGTGTCTCTGCTGCTTGGGAAAGTGCCTTGTTGTCCCTGAATGGCCATCCTTCCTGCTGCATGACTCACACACTAAATACCACTGCACCAAAGCCAAACCAAAACCCTTGCTGGGTAGTTTGTGCATCCTTTAAGGTAGAATTTTTCTAGTGATTGCAGTCTTGCAGAGGGCAATGTGACAACACTTTGTTGGAATAGTTAGCAGAAGGAAATTATTTTGCACAAAACCTGACTCACTGGGTAGAAACATAAAAACCAGCATCACTTTCATGCTTTCTGGGCCTCCTCTGCCCCCTCCCCAAGACAAGTAGGAGTTGGTGTTCAATCGAAAACATGGAACACTTGGTATTTCAGGCAAGTTAATCTAGATGTTTGGGTTATCTTGGTTGCCCTTAGTTGTGAGAGGCAGATTATTCTGTCTGATGGCTGCAGCATTTCTGATGCTCCACACTGTACATGGAGTGCCTGCCCATGGAGGTGATGGAAGGTTGTGTGCCTCATCTGTGGCAGTTCTGACATTCTTGTGTACAGCTGAGAACATACAATTCCATTCTACAGCCCTTAGTTCTACTGCAACTCCATATGAAGCAGCATTATTAGTAAGAAATCAACAAATCCTCAGTTTTTGATGTGAATTGGGTATCATTCTGTCATGTGGTGGTGCCTCAGGAGGGATTGGGTCCTTTGCTGCATGAGATGAGCCCTGCCTGAGCAAATGTGAAGGCCACAAGCAGAGACACTGGGGAAGAATGTGGAAATGATAGTCACTGGTGTGGGAAAAAGTGGCAGAAACTCACCCAAGGAGATTTTCATGGCAGGATTTGAAGAGAGCAATGAGAAAACATTGATGAGTATGTTACCATCTAATTTTCTGAAGCTGTTGAGGAGTTGCTGTCTCAATAATTGGAGAGGCAGTGCTGTAGTGGAAGAAATGAACTCCTGAGCCAAGCAGCTTTACTGGTGGTGAGACAGGGGAGAGGCAGTTAGAGAATGCAGAGGTGAGGTGATGGCATCTGAAACAAGGGGGAGAGGGGTGTTGGTGGCAGCCTCTGACTAGCCAGAGGTGGGTCAGTGCTGTGCTGTCACTTGTCCTGCTTGGGCAGATGGAGTTTCTGATGCCCAATAAGGCTTCTTGTTCATTTCTCACTGGTTTCCAGTTGTAGTTACAGGTTCTTGAGGCACTTTCTGTTTCTGAGCAGGGCCTTTGGAGCAGCCATATTTCTGACAATGAACTCTTCCCTCTTGGACATTTGAAATCCTAGAGAGCTTCCTGACATGTCTTCTCTGATTATTTTCTGTTTAGCCTCCAGTTCCAAGCCTGAACTCAGCTCCAGTTCACAGACTTTGGGAAGTCAGCAGAACAAGCCAGATGGCACCCGAGTAAAAACTCGCATTCTGCCCAACATGCCAAAGCTTTTCATACCTTCATCTGTCACCAAATTTCCACCTGAGATCACTGTCACTCCACCCACTCCCACCCTCCTTTCTCCAAAGGGCAGCATTTCAGAAGAGACCAAGCAAAAATTAAAGGTAATCAAAGGGAAACAGTAATTTTCTATATTTTTTTTTTTTTTAGATTATTGGTTTTATTTTAATTCTTCCCTCAAAAAAAAAAACTTATATGAAAGGAGCAACAATTGCTGTCCCCAGCTGGTGATCAGAGGTAGTGTAAGTAGTGGAAGCAAATGCTAGGTGATATCAGCAGGATCCAGTTCTGAAGGAGTGAGGCAGTACTGGCCATGGGTGTAGTCACAGCTGTCCTGCTCCTTATCCTTCTCCTGAGGGAGTTAGCAAGAGTTCCAGGAATGGGTGAGGGAGCTGGTGCAGCCACTGCAGTCTCAGGTCAGTGGAAGCCACCAGAACATGGACTGTGGGGAAGCCTGCTGGAAAGGGTTCTGTTGTTTGACATGAGGATGCAGTGTTTTTGATAGAAGTAGGAGAGCTGTTGAATGTGAAGGAGTAGCAAGCAGATGGGCTTTTATCCCTGCAATCATGGGTTTATCCTGACTATTCAGCAATCTATTCTCTCTCTCTCTTTTTGGGATCAGTCTGCTATTTTGTCTGCTCAGTCTGCAGCGAATGTAAAGAAGGAGAGCCTTTGTCAGCCAGCTTTGGAAATCTTAGAGACCTCAAGCCAGGAGTCCTCACTGGAAAGTGATACTGATGAAGATGATGACTACATGGACATATGAATGAATTCTGACCATCATCAGCACCAACCATATCACCATTCTCCTTGTGCCAGCCCCTCCGCCAGCTGCAGCATCTCTGTTGGCATTGCTCTCCATTTAATGGCATCATTGTGTTCCTCAGTTTCATCACCTCTGTTATCACCACTGCCACTTGTGTTGCCTTCAGAACCCTTGCCATTCTCACCCTCATGGTGCTTCATGGAAAGAGGATGGTTGTTTACCAGGCAGTGGAGGAATCTGGACCACGCTGTCACCTTCACCTTCAGTAGACACAAGGATGTTTTGAGCTGCAGTTCATATCTCTCCACTGTACTCCTGCTTCCTCCAGCCACTCTTGGGAACCACTCCAGCAGCTCTTCCCTATAGCATCTTCTTCCTTTCAGTTGTCTTTCTGCATTAGTTAAGTTTTTCTCCCAGTAACTCAGCAACCTGTCTGTCTAGCCATGCTGTGGTTAATTCAGCAGCTCCTCTGAGAGTCAATGGAGTAGGAAGAGTTTCCTGAGCTGCTTCATGACATCAAGAAGGTCTGTGGTTTTGTTGTGGGGCAAGAAGGGTGAGCCCAGAGTCAGTCACTGCTGGGGGCTTTGTTGGAATCTGACTGAGTGACAACAGGCAAAGCAGCAGCTTTTCCAGAGATGTTGGCCTTCTGCTTGTGCTCGTTTGACACCAGTGTGTGAGGTTCAGCCAAAATGAGCTACCTGAAAGCTGGCTTCAAGAACTGATCTTTCCAGAATTGTCTTACAGTCCTTTCTCTCCTAATGCCTTGGACAAGCATTTTGAACTGGGGGCTAGATGATATTTTTATGGTGGTATTGAAAAACTTGGAAGATTTCAATACCATTTCAGTAATGTCTGTTTTTTACAGAATGACACAAAAAGGTGTTTTTTTATCTATCTGCAGAGGGACTACTCAGTTATTTATATGAGAAAATGGTAACAAAGATCCTTTTTTTTTTTTTCTACTGAATGTTAACTTTGTAAAATAAATTCAAACCATGCAAAAAAAAAAACCAAACAAATACATCACACTATATATATGCACACACATGCTCCCACACACATATATATATGTGGATGGACATATATATATGTATGTCTGTGGAAAAGAAATGCATACAGCTTGCAGTGTTGGGTCTCTGTGTTTGGGGGAGGTGGGTTTCTGTAAAATGCAGAGCTTTGTATCAACTTTTGGGTTTTTTCTAATAAAGTTGAACTGTACTGCTGTCTCTGGTGGTCTCAGGGGGCACGGTGCCATGGGGCTGCAAAAAGTCCTGCTCTTTAATGCTTGGAGAAGAAGGTAAGAGGAAGGGATGGGAGGGGAAGGCTCTTCCTTCTCTGCAGACCAAGTTCTTGGGGGAGGTTTAGTCCTGTGTGACCCAGACCCCAGCTCAGCCAGGGTGATGGCTTCACTGCCCTGCTGAGATGTGGCCTGAGCTCTTCTCCACCTGGCTGGCTTGGAATGCTGATGAACAACGTGAGGGGACCACCCGGAATATTTGACTGTACCAATTAGCATTGATTGATTGCTCTCATTCCCTGTGACAATGGTCAGTGTACCGTGGGTGGATAAAAAGGAGAAGGATCAAACTTTGTATTGCAACTTCATTCTCATACCTGGGTTGTTGTGAGCATCATGTAATTTAGAAGCAAGCAGTGTGTCCATCTTGGATGTACCAGCAGCTGCTTGTGTCAGTTGTTCACATACTGCAGGTGATGGGGGAGCTGGATGCAGCTGGTATGCAGAAGATCAGGTAATTAATGGTGAAAGCAAATGGGTATTTTCAGTAGTGCTAAGTTTTCAGTGTTTGCTCTTTAATCTGGTGCAAGGAGTTCTCACTGCAGTGCATAGTACACTGTGCATCATGCACTGGAACAGGCTAATTAGCTTGTGATATCAGAATTTTAACTTTAGAAGATAGCACAGGAAAAAAGGAGTCAGTTTCTAAGGAGAGCTTGAAGGATATCATTTTGAATAGGGCTCTTTAAATTAAATAGAATACATAGGCATTTTGGCTAATATATATTATTAAATACATAATATAACTAAAATGCAACTTTGAGATCACATTTAAATTCTTATTTCCACGCAGCATGGGTTTGATGTATGAAGACAGAGCATTTGATTGTCTTAATTGAATCTGGTCACTGAAAGTGGTTGTTTTTCATTATTCTTAAAGATCCCTTGGCATTAGGCTGGTTGGTTGGTTGGTTGGTTGGTTGGTTGGTTTTTTCTCCAGACTTTGCTATATTGCCTGCTTTTGAGCTTGCTTTTGACTTTTGGAGGCTTTAATTTTTTGCTGATGAAGGAAAGCTAGAACAGTAAATGAAACTGTTCCTGTCAGCAGAGAGAGCTGAACTTTGCTGATCTGCTCTAAACTCATTTTAATCTTCAAACTACACAACTCCTTTTTAGCCTGTATTCAAAACTCTTCCTATTCCTTAAAAAAAAAAAAAAAAAAAAAAAAAAAAAAAAAGATAAATGATTAATCTATGATATTTTATTCCCATTATGCTCTCGGGTAGCTGAAGGAGTTTTTCCCTCAAGCTCAGAAAGTTTCTGAAGCACAACAGGCACCTCCTGCAAACCCTGTCCTCTGCTCTTGGATCTCCTGCAAACCCTGTCCTCTGCTCATGGATCTCCTGCAAACCCTGCCCTCCTGCTCATGGATCTCCTGCAAACCCTGCCCTCTGCTCTGATGGATGCTGGAGGAGCCATTCTTCTTCTGTGTGAAACCATCCCTCTGTAAGTACAGCTCCTGGGGTGAAGATGGATGACTGGAAGCACAGTCTGTCTGTCTGAACTACCCCAGAAGGTACTTGGAGCAAGCACTTCAATCCTTGCAAACAAGTCGTCACTTCACAGAGCATCTTCTGAAGCCTGGCAGTAGAAATTTTTTTTGCATTTTCCAGGCAAAAATGCAGCTACCTATGAATGACTTGAAATGGTTCCT
The DNA here is from genome assembly GCA_025447755.1 of Corythornis vintsioides. Lineage (NCBI taxonomy): Eukaryota > Metazoa > Chordata > Aves > Coraciiformes > Alcedinidae > Corythornis > Corythornis vintsioides. Next base: position 37,061 of record JAOEGS010015652.1, on the reverse strand, counting down.
TTGATTTCAGTCTAACCCTGGCTGTCACAGCCTGCAGTCCAGGCAGAGCCAAGGACTTCAACCAATTAAACAAGGTGCCTGTCAGGTGTAAACACAACTCCTGAGCAACCACTGCTGCTGAAATCTTGGTGCTCCCACGTGTCTAGTGTGCCAAAACCACAAATGGCACTACTGATTATATTGCCTTTGTAGTGCTTTGGGGTTGGGTTGTTTTTTCCCTGGACAGATGTAGGGAGAGGAATGTCTGGTGCCTAAAGTAAACTTCAAGGTAAGGCCTGTGACTAAAAGACTTTTAGTACTTTTTTTTCCTTACAGTAACTGATAAAAAATATTTTTTGGCTACTGAAAAGCTAAACTGTAAAGACTCCCAGGCAAAGAGCAAAAACATTTTTGTTCCAGTGCAAACAGGAAAAGGAATTATTTTGAGTTGGGTTTTGTGAGTAATTTGTGGATAGTTGATACACTCCCTGTGCTGTTCCAGAGCATCATTTGGACACGTCCTGGTAGATCCCTGGCACTAGTGACCCTTGTTAAGGTGTGATCAGCACTGAGAGTGCACATCCATGTCCTGACACAGGGATTACCTCATCTGTGTGTGGATTATATCATCATCTATGTGTGGCTAATTCCACTGAGACTTTATCTGAGGCAAGGACTAGTGTTCTACTGAGTTTTGTTGGGCACAGCTGTCATTAGTGACTTCTGCCCACTGAAAAATGCTGTTCTTGAAAAGCTAATAACATTTGTTTTCATAACATTCCAAATGAAGGAGCTACTGAGCATCTCCCTTCCATCAGTTGTTATATCTTTGTGTTTTTTATTTTTAATTGGAATGAGATTTCCTCATCAATAATGAAATAAATGTCTTTTGCAGCCAAAATAAACACCATATGGTCAGGCAGAAAGGGACCAGGGAAAGAGGAGGAAGGCAGTGGCAGCCAAAGCTGATGAGGAGACAGAATGGACTGAATGGAAGCAGAGGGGCCAGGTGAGAGCAGCCTGAGTCTGACCATGCAGGGTGGGATCAGGTGTTGTCGGAGTGGTGCTGATACCTCAGGGAAGGTTTTCTTCATGTAGTTTAACATGTTTTTCTATCCTGTGGACAGAGAAATCCTCAATAAAATGTCATTTATCAGTAAGAACAAGGGATGGGGCAGGTCTGGCTGGAGTGTGATCTCCAGGCTGTGAAGTCATCTCTGTGTGGCTGTGTGCCCAGAGTTATCCCATGTCATTTGGGAGCTACACCCTCTACTCTGGGAGCACTAGAGGGGGCACTAGGACAGAGAAGAAAAAGGCAAAAATAAAGGAGGGGATGGGGGGGAAGAACAAAAGAAGGGAAAAACCAACCCAGACCATACACCAATCCCTACAATGGGTGACCAGGATCTATCTTCACTCTTCTGAAAGACTAAATTATGTTGCTGCTCTTGACCTGACTTGTAAGGGCTTTCTGCTACTGTACTGCATGTCCTTTTCATCATATCTATAGTCTGATTCAAAGCAGAGGGAATGAGAATCCCCATCATGTCTTTACAGGATTCTGTCCCATGTTCCTGGCCATGGCAAAAAAAAAATATTACCTTTAATAATGCAACTTAGCAGGAAAACTACTAAGGTTAGCTACCAGGAGTCCCAGGTCTCCGAGACCACAGATGAAGTCTGGAGGGAGGAAGTTCTTGATGAGGCTTGGGTTAGAGACCAATTGAGCAGACTGGTCATC
>JAOEGS010015652.1:23980-34153 GCA_025447755.1 Corythornis vintsioides | reverse complement strand
TTGGACTAGATGATCTTCTAGGTCCCTTCCAACCCCTAATATCTATGAATATCTATGAAAACAGATCCACTGTATACTTGCTTTTTAATTCCCCTCTAAAAAGCTCACTGTGTGTTTCCCATTCTCTTACTGTGCAGCACATTATAGTGGGAGAGAGAAGAGCAGCTTCTGACAGCCTTGTGTGAGAGGGCTTGATGCTTTCTGCTTTGCCAGTGTCAATCCCTCATTGCAGTGGCATGGGCTTTGTACCCATCACTGAGCCCCAGAGCTAAACTTGTAGATCTGAAGTGTTTTGAGATAGTTCTGTTAAAGTAAAAATTCTAATTTTTCTCTTTTTTTTTAGGGACAAAAATGTGTATGTAAAGAAGAAGCAGGTAGGTCTGAAGCTTGGGAAGAATCTTGTGTAGGAGTGTTACCTGAAGTGGGCAGGAGGCAAGAGCAGTGCTGCAGTCACCTTGCTCCTACCCAGGGGAAATGCAGAATCCCCCTCCTGTCTGCATCTGGGAGTCACCTGCACCACTGAGTGACTGTGTATGGAGCTTGGGCCTGAAGCATCCCATGGTATCACCTCAGTGGGAGGAGCACTTCACAAGCCTCCCAGCACCCTGTCACACTGCAGGAAACTGCCTAAAACCAAGTCAATGTATATGGTACAAAGTAGTTTTACTCTTGGATTAGACATAGATTTCTTAGCCTATTTTTTCTCTCCCTTCTCTTTCAGAAACCCTAGAAAAACAAGGAATTCCAGTATAAAGAAAATATAAACAAAGTTAAACTATGGTATACGTGTAAGAGAACCAGAGTGGAACAGTATTCATTTAATTTTAGCCAGTGATACTATTCTAACTGGGGTGAAAGGCCCTGTAGTAGGCCAAAGGTATTTTAGCTGTAGTGCTTGCTGTGAGGATGCTGAGTTGTTGTGTAGAGCTACAGGTGACTTCAGAACCTGTCTCCACACTCATGTTTTCACATCTCCGAGGTGTTTGACAGACACAGAGAGCTGTTCACCAGACAGAAAACCCCAGTGAGTTTTATTTGCAAACATCCACTGCATGAACTATCCTCTAGTTGTTCAGTAACAATTAGCAAAGGACATTTTAGGAGCATATAAAGCTTCCTAATTTCAAGTATTCCTTGTAATTTTGAGTCCCACTAGAGATTTTACTTCCTTAAAATGTATGAAGAGTCACATCTTCTTTTCTAAATGCCTGGGTATATATCAAATGTGACTCCTTCAGTAAGATTGCAGTGAACATTTTCTTTTTCCCTTAAGAGCTGGCACTAGATGTATTCTCCAAGCTTAACTTGTGCATGGAAAACCCACCCTGCTGTGTGAGTGTCAGAAAGGAGTAGTTTCAGTGTGGAAATCTGTCAGATAGGACTGTGGACTGGATTGCCATTGAGTTAGAGTGGGTTAGGAACAAAAAAACCCCTAAGGTTTATCAATTCCCAGTGGAAGTTACTGGGTGTACAACAGTCTGCAGTGCTGTGCAGTGATCAATGTGAATTCAACCAACCAACAGGGCTGCTTTGACTCCCCGACAGACAGCACTGCTGGAGCTGCTTCCTAATAAATGGGCTTTCCTGGGAGCAAATCAAAGAGCCTCACAGCCAGCAGCAGTGGCACAAGAGGATTCTTCACCTTGCCTTTCTTGCACATAACAGCTCAGGATGCTCGTTGTGAAGTATTGCTGCAAAAGGAGGTTCTGTTGGTGACCTGGGTCCAGGGGTCTGCTTGCTTTGCCAGCATGAAGAAGCCTTCGGGTTGTGCCAGCCCCTGGCACCTGGGCAGTGCTGTCAGTTCACATCTCAGCTGTGAGAAGATGGGCAGGTCTGCAGCAGAAGGCAAACAAGCTGAGTGCAGTGGCTGCTGTGATCCTGCTGCACCCTGATGCTCTGTCTCAAACCAGTCTTCCCATGAGCTCAGCAGTCTCCTGCAACAGCAAGTTTCACCAAGCCTGGACTTTGGGGAGTTGTTAATAGTGCAAGTTTTCTCAGTGTCAAGCAGTGCAGGATTGCTAGAAAGCCAGCAGCCTCAGAGTGGTTTAATCCCTCAGAGTCCTCCCCTCAGCCCCAGCTCCAGCCCTGTAAGCTGGGGTGGCAGGTGCTGAGCTGGTGCTGAGCTGCTGGCCATGTGCATTGGCAGCTGCTAAGAGGCAGACACAAGGTCCTTTAACAACTGCACATAGCTCAGATGGCTGCTCAGGAGATGCTGCTGTCTCATATAGGGAGTTCACTCCCATACAGTTGATAATTCAATTACCTTGCAAGAGAGAGTCAGTCCTGTGTGCTTGCATCCTCTGCTGCTGCATCTGTGGAAAGATGAGCTTCTTGCCATTTCACTGAAGTTCAGAAATATTTATTCCAGTGTTCTAATGCCCAGTCTGTGTGTATGGTCACATTTCAGTAATGACAGCTTGGTACAGAGCCAGCTCAGAGCAGCAACTGTCGTGTGTCTGGAACTGGGAAGACAAATGGAAAAGGAGCTGTAAAGAATAGGAAAAAATGCAAGTGTTATTTCCAAGTGCAGAGAGTCTGCTGGGAAGGAGGGAAAGAGAAGGAGGGCAGTGTTTCTTGGAGAATTTGTGCCTGATTCAACAAGGTACCTAAATATAAATGACTCCTGTTGGTTTCATTGAAGACAGCAAAGGGCTCCAATGCCTCATGCTTACCCCAGATTGACATTATCTGCAATTTCTTCACTGACCTACTAAAATTCCTATTAAACAGATGCTTTAAAATGAACAGACTTCACTTCCTTAGTACTTGCAAAATCACAAGTTTACAGTTAGTCACTGGAAAATGCAAAAGGCCAAAGGAAGGTGGAAGTGTCTCTGGTACCAAGTCAACCACAGTGAAGAGTAACAAATGATAGTTTTAAAATCGTACTTCATTAATTTGAGAGCAGTGCTAGGAAGGCACAATTCCCCAGTTAACTCTTCCTGAAATTCAGGTGGCTATAGGTGAACTTTAGAGAGCAACTGCTGTTACCTGCCTGAGTTCCAGGAAGAGCCATTGAAAATGAAGTTAACAAAATGAAGTATCACAAAATGAAGTTCCATTTAGTGCTGCCTCTCTCAGTGTGGTCCCTGGGGCATGGTGTTTATAAGAAAATCCTTTTCTTTAGCAGCTTTTCTCTGCCAGCCACAGTGGTTCTAGTGAATTGTGGCTTTCAGAACAGAGGCAGCAGAACTGGTGATGTTTGCTGCACATGATGGACTAGGCAGCTCCTTCTTGGTGGGTTTGTCAGTATTGGCACCACCATTGACTTACTGATGAAATTCTAGCATCAAGAGAACTGAATTGTGCTTCAGAACTTCCCCACTAGCTGATGACTTTTTTCAATTAACCATTTAGATCCCATTTTCTATATCCATAAAATGGAAACCACTTGTCCAAAACACTCTGGCTGGCCAAATGACCACTGAATTTGAAGATAGGTCATCTTCATGTATCTTAAATTGTTTAGAATTTTAGTTAGAACTATAGATTTTCATTCTGAGTGAATGAATATTAATATCCACTAGGAAGTGCTTTCATTGCTGAGTTAAACAAGAGCAGTTCAGAAAGTCACTGGAATTTTTGTCATGGTGAGTAACACAGAGCTTCCCATGAGCACAGTCTTAGAAAAAACAAGTTTCTACTCCAGTAAGTTTGGGACATGCTCAGTTTTTTGGAGAGTCCTTAGCTCTGATTGCTAAGAAGTTGTGATAATTCAGTGCAGAAAAAGCAAATCTTTTTTTTCTAATCAAGACTTGGATTTTTCATTTTTTCCCATTCCCTAGCTGAAATTTCCTGTGTCTTGTAACCAATATGTTAGTAGTCATCCATTATGTCCTGCCTTGCTCTCTTTTAGATGAAAGAGCCATGTCAAAAGAGAATTCACCAACGCCTGTGACTGAATTTGAGAGATAATGTCAATGGAATTAACACGTTGCCATTGTTGAATGGTCTCCTGTGGCTATATAAACATCAAGGGAACACATTGCCAAAGCAGAAGACACTACTGCTGTGATACTGTTGTTTGCAGAATATTTCTGTGTGGCCAAAATGCTGGTGTAGATTCAGTATCTTGCCTGGTGGAGGATGATACAGGGGCAGGGGAGCAGCTTGATGTTGCTGAATTTTATTTTTGCTGAATTCTGGTTGGTTTGGTGAAGAAAATCTGTTGCATTGTTTGTCTAAACATTGAACTGGAGCACAAATCTGCTCAGGTTTATTTAAGATTACCTCATTGGCAACTACATTTAACTGATTGCTCTCTTAAGGGCCTATTTCCACTTTTTACCTTCTGCAAGTTTCAGTTTTAACTTTGAGAATGGCAAACAAATGGTGAGTCAGAAGAATTTTAACTGTGAACATCCCACTGCAGGTTCATTGTCACTGTCTCACCTGATTGAAGAGAGAAATAACTGATGTTGGTGTGCACAGAAACAAGAATTCCTGGTGTCACGGTAGCAGTGGCTGCACACCAGAAGCCAGAGCTGGGTAAGCACTTGCAAGGAACAGTTGTGATTCCCTCTCTTGTGACTTTCCTGATGCTGGTTGCAAATGGAAAAATAATCTGTATTTCTACAGGTATATTTATTTGTCTCAGCAAGAAAAAACCCCAGCAGTAAGTGCTAAACAAGTTCCCCTCCTAAAACACCCCTTGTTGTGGGAGTTTTACTTCTCTGCAGTCACCTTCAAGCAGTGAGTCAATTAATTTGCTGCTTCCACAAATCAGAGACCATCACCCAGCTATGTATGACATGTGGGAAGTCAATCTCAAGGTTGAGCTCACCAGACCAAAACCAGATCTTCAAAACCAGTGAGACAGCCACTACCAGAGCTAAATCCAGTCTGGAAGCTTCAGCTTGCAAAGCTGAGTTTGGTACTTGCATGGGCAGAAGAGGGGAAATTTCTCACTGTCATACTTTTTTTTTTTTTTATCTTTCTTTCTACCCTCACTTTTTCATACATTTTTCTCCCACCTACCCTTGTTTTCTCTCTTTTGTGTTGTTTGTGGTTTTGTTGGGGATGGTTTGTGTGTTTGGGGGCTTTTTTTGGACAGTACATGAAATCTCCTGAACAAGAGACATCTGTTCTGAGGATCAGAACAGTTATGGAGCCATTCTGCAGTTCTTTCTCGGGTTCATCGGGAAACCTGTCTGCAGATGGCTCATGATGGTGCCAAATTTGTCCAGCAGCAAATGCCACCCGTGGCTGTGCCAGGGAGGAGAAAATGGCCTGTCCCCTGAGTCACCTCCTACTTGGGATTTTATCTCCTCAGGCTGTAGTTAGTTAGTTGTATGTAGCCTGTGAGACTCAGACACCCAGCAGAAAACCCCGTGGGGAAAAATTCAGCACCATTGCCATCATTTATTTCCTGATCATTGACTCTGGGGCTTGGCTGCCAGGATTCTGAACAGGCCTGACCACTCAACAGATCTTGTTGAGGCTCAAACTTGGCTTTTCTTTTTGAAATTGCCTTGAATTGTGTTCTGACTTCCTTCTGGGTGATCAGTTCTTGAGATCTGGAGCCCCCCAAGAAACTCGGGCAGCTTTGTGAGCAGGTGATGTCTGAGGAGAGGCAGAGCTGCTGTCCCAGGAGATGAATGAGGATGAAGGGGGTGTGCAAAGGGGAAGGCTTTGTGTGTGATCTTAGTTGTCTGGCATGTTCTCTGGGCAGTAGCACTTCTCTTTTTACTTCTGGTGGAGCACTAGGGAAGTTTTGGTAGCAGCCCCAAAGTGCCAGCAGTCAGTTGTGCTCTCTGTGCAGGCACATTCCACCCTTCCAGCTACTGGCTTCAGGCCTGGACTCTCTCTCCCTGATGCACATCATCCCTCTGGACAATGCCCATCACACGTGAGAAGCTGTTGAGAAGGATGTCCCCCTTTCCTCAGACACTCCATCCAGCTTCTCCAGCTTTTAGGAATCACTGGAAGAACCAGCCTCCTTCCAGAGAATCAAGATCCCCAGTAAAGAAATCCCTGGAGCAATGTGGTCACATAAAAGGAGCCTGGGCAATTCCTTCTGCTGCAATCTGTGTGAGAAGTGTGGAGCTGTAAATGACCCCTGGTAACATGGCACCAGGGAGCATCTGTCCCTGTGCCACTAGAACACACATTCTTTGTGGTCCCAGAATCCCTTTCTATTGGAAGAATCAGGAATTAACAGATGGGTGGGTGACTGGGAGCTGCCTTGCTGCTTGTGTGAAGGCAGGATTGTTCTCCTCAGTGCCACTGCTTGCTGCAAAAATCAGCCCAAGTGCCTCAGGCCTAAGCACCAGTGGAAGCTCAGGATGGGGCACGAGGTACCTGTTGTAACTGCAAGGGGGAACATTCCCTGCACCCTGTAATAATGCAGCTTGTAATGCTGAGCAGCACAGGCAGCAGGGAGGGCTGTGGGGAGCTCAGTCCAAAGCTGAGCTGCAGGCAGACTCCCCTCCCCAGAGCTGACCAGTAGCCCCCAGTAGCCCCTGCAGAATCTTCAACCACCAGCTGCAGTGTCAAGGGGTGGCAAAGCAGTGACCCCACTCTTGATACCATCTCCTCTGTGCTTGCTGTCAGACAGAACTTGGATGTCCTCCTGCCTGCTCTTCCCAGCAGCACTGGAAATATTTCTGGTTCATTGATGTCATACTGTTGTTTTTATTTGCAGCTGCTCAGCAAGTGTAGATGAGGCTGTGAAGTGCCAGTCATTTCAAAACAGTTTTGCCACCATCAAAGCAAAGATTGTGTTTTTCAGGATGGTGGTTGTTATGTGTGTGTGGTCAGTGATTGCTAGGCTAGAGAGGAGAAGAAAATTAACTTATTTATCCCTAAGTGGATGAAATTCAGTTTTCAGTATAATGCAGTCATCACACACCTCTGTCCCTCAGCCCAAGTGGAACTTGTGTGTGTGACTGGGTAGCTCAAAGCCATGCGTGGTCCTTTGGTTTCTCAAGGAATTGCAACCAGTGTATTTAAATCACTCAAGTGCCTGATGTTCTTAACAACTTAGGAGCATTTGTCCACTATAGTAGGGCTAATTTTTAATTTATTTTTCTAAACACATCTCTCCAAAATGATGCTGGGCTTTTATATTCACAGCAGGGAGCACTGTGAGGTTTAAATATCCCTTTAATCACTAAGGATGTAATAAAAACAAGGAGAGTTCTTTGAGCTGCAGAGTGTTACCCAGGGAAAAATCTACTCTGGAGCTTACAAATGTGAGCTGAAGAGACAAACTGGGCAATAAAATCCACAACTACGGACCAAACCGGCTAGAAGTTGGTCTGTGGCTGCCCATCAGGAGCTGAGGTGCAGGGGGGAAAGGCCATTCAGCACCTCTAGAGCCCTAAGAGCCAGGTCATAAACACTTCACAATCTGCTGGGGAGGGGGAGGGAGCCCAGGCTCTGTGATCCTGCCTGGGGTTTGTACCCTGGCCCATGCAACAAAGAATGGCAGTGAGGAATTTGCCTGTGTGAGGAGAGGAAAATACCTAGACAGATTAGGGATGGCAGGGAAAAGAGGGTAGCTGTGATTGATGGTGTCAGTTCATCCACATTTGTGACCACCTAATCCTGCTGCTGATTTGAGGAATCCATGAAATCTGACAGGTGCTGGGTTTTTTTTTATTACCAATGATGTGGAAGGATCCTTCCCTGGTTATTGTTAGTGGCCCCCACTATCGTTTTGCTGCAAGGTGCTGAACATGTTGGGTGGGAAAAAGTGTGGCTCTGAATTCACCCAAGCACTTTGTGCTCCAAATGAGTACACATTTCTGGCTCGTTGTTTGCTAGGGGCCGGGTGAGTGCCACTGAGATGTTTTCAGCTTTCAGAAACTACTGCATGAAGCTGTCAGTTTGGTTTTATGGGCGATCCTATAAATAGCTGAGCTCAGACTCTACAGGTTAGTTAACATCCTGTGGGTTCAGTGCCCTTCTTCCTGTGAGATCTGTAGAACTTCTGTGTAGTTCTTTAAAATATATATATAAATACTGTTGTAAAATGAAACTAAAAATGCAGTAATTCAGTCAACAAAATGAAATGTGATCTGTTGTGCAGTGCTCTGAATCCAAACCGGCTCTCCATGGCTTCATGGCAGTGGCTCTGGATGGGTTTCTGTGTGCTTTCTGGGATGAGAACTATCTGCCTCAAAAAGTCAGTGGTGATGCTGGAGGAACTGAACTCAGCTTTGTAGAGCTCACAACCATTTTTTTTTTTAAACTAAAAACCTTTAAATCTTAACAATTTTCATTTGCTCTTTGAAGATGGTTCCTTTGATGGGGAATTTATCCTGTTAATTGATTTATTTTAGGTAGAGCTGTGATGAAGTTCATGGGAAGTTCCTTCTGAAGCTGGCAGAGTCAATCTGTCTTGGCAAAAACAGAGTGGCTTGCAAACTGACTTGTGTGGCCACGTTCAGTTTTTTTACCTGTTGATTTCATGGCTTGACAAATGCTCTTCTGCACCACCAAAAAGAGTCTTTTGCAGAAACCAGAGGAGCTTGGCAGTGTACCTCCAACCTTGGAAAGTCCAACAAGTTTAGCTCAAAGCTGCAAACAGCATCTCTGCAGGGGAATGGCTGAGGTGTTCCCTGGCTGCCAGTCAACAGAGCCCCTTTGCTCAGGAGGATTTTCTGCTCTCAGTTCATGGGTGAGCAAGCTGCCAGCAGCTTTTATTCTCTGCATGATGCTTCTCTTTGCACAGGAGTGCGTGCACGTGTGTGTGGAGAAGGCGGAGTGTTTGTTGCCTGCTCTTTATGGGGCCCGATGGGTGCTGGCAGGGCTGCTCCAGGAGCTGGGGGCACAGGAGCCTTTCCCAGTGCCCCCGAGGAAAGCTGGTGAGTGACCTTTCCCGGGCTGTGTGGCAGAGCTGCCCTCGCTGCCCAGTCCTCTCAGTCTGTGCTTTGTGGATTTGAGCAGGACAGGGTCTGAGCGCTGTCTGGGAGACACAATGGGCTGGCAGGAAAACACTGCACCTAACATCAGCAGGCTGTGAAAACTTGAAAGAGCTCTAGACTGAAATCTTTTGCATTTGACTCTGGACTGCAGCCTTTGAGGCCAAACTCAGCCTTCAGTGTTAAGTGGCTGCTAAGTATTTCCCTTCTGCTCCCAGTGCTGAGCAGCTGCTGGGAGGTGCATATTCCAGCAGGATATGATAGAGGGGAGACAGAAGAGCATCCTCTTTAGGTCAGGAGCAGGGCTTTGTGGCCAGATAACCTCAATCCACAAACCTGCCAGAGGAAGAAAGCCTTGTGTTAAATTAAAACGCACAACTTGTCATTTACATGAGCCACTTTCACACGTTCACTTCCAAAACAGCTCCTGGCACTGCTGAAGCAGGAGCTCCCTGCAGGCGTGTGGCCAGTCCCTCAGCACACTGCTGAGCTCCAGGGATCCTCTGGTGACTTAGCCTCGAGCTGTCACCAACAGGTCCTCTCCAAACAACCCTTTCGTTTTGCCAGATGTAATGGTTTGGTTTTTTGAGAGCCCCTGGGAAAGATCTGGGGGCAAATCCTGGAGTTTGGGGCTCAGCAGCCCTACAGAGGTCTGCCTTCTGCAGGGCCTCTTGCTCACATCCCACAGTAGGAACCACATGGAACGTGCCTGGAGACACCAGACAGCTTTGCTCAGGAAAAAAGAATCCAGCCCAACCGTAAAAAGCAGGGAAAAAGGAGCCATTTCCCACCACCAGAAGAAAATGCTGTGTTACGGGAGCTGCTGTAGGAACCACAGCAGGAACTGTTCCTTTATGCTACCATGTAATAGGAAATATGTTCTTCTTCAGAGGATCTCAAACCACCAAAAAAGGTGCTGTAAGCACCCACAGATGCCTGCTGGCAAAGCTGCCCCACTGGAGGCTCTGCCCATGCCACCAGAACTCTGTATCCTGCCCGACCCCCGTGCAGCAGCTGGGTGCTGTCTGGGCACTTGCATCATCACTGGATGAGATGTCTGTCCCTGACAAGGACTCACAAGCTTTGAGGCTGGCACAGCTATAGGAGCAATAGTTCCATCAGTTTTTTTCTCTGGAAAAAGCTTTTCCCCGTGGCCCTGTGTGAGTGATCAGGCCCCCTGTGCTCTGTGGTGAGCTGAGCTCATATTTAAGGGGCAGGTTTGTGGATTCTAAAACCATCCCAGAGAGTCTCAGGCTGCTTCATGTTTGTAATGAAGTGTGAAAAAAAGTAGCTATTAGTGTAGGGC
>JAOEGS010015652.1:12762-23880 GCA_025447755.1 Corythornis vintsioides | reverse complement strand
TCCTTTATGCTACCATGTAATAGGAAATATGTTCTTCTTCAGAGGATCTCAAACCACCAAAAAAGGTGCTGTAAGCATCCACAGATGTCTGCTGGCAAAGCTGCCCCACTGGAGGCTCTGCCCATGCCACCAGAACTCTGTGTCCTGCCCGACCCCTGTGCAGCAGCTGGGTGCTGTCTGGGCACTTGCATCATCACTAGATGAGATGTCTGTCCCTGACAAGGACTCACAAGCTTTGAGGCTGGCACAGCTATAGGAGCAATAGTTCCATCAGGTTTTTTCTCTGGAAAAAGCTTTTCCCCATGGCCCTGTGTGAGTGATCAGGCCCCCTGTGCTCTGTGATGAGCTGAGCTCATATTTAGGGGGCAGGTTTGTGGATTCTAAAACTATCCCAGAGAGTCTCAGGCTGCTTCATGTTTGTAATGAAGTGTGAAAAAAAGTAGCTATTAGTGTAGGGCTGTCTGTTTTATTTTGGGGCCTGTTAATGACACTCTCTCTTTCCACATTTCCAGTATTCTCCCCATGCAGATGGCAGAGTATCCCTCCTAAAGAGTTGCCAGGATGCTCTGGGCTGTGTGTGCCAGGTGGGAATCTGCTAAATGAGTCCCAGTGAAGTGCAGTAAGGTGTGTTGGTGGGGAGCATCTCTTCAATGCAATTTGCACTGCTACATCTTACTTCTCACTTAAACTCGGGCTGACTACAAAGCTCCACTTAAGCTCAGTTTTATGAAAGCTGAGGTGATGATGCTTTCTCACAACCCTGCTGGGCTTGGATTACAGGCTGCTGCACCCTCATGCTCACACACACGAGCAAGAATTCCACTCTGCTCTTGCCAGGGGTTGTTCTTTTGCAATGTAGTGGGCTCACAATTGAGCTCAGGGCAGATGCTGTCCTGGGAGTTCTGCCTGGACAGAGTTGCTGCTGTGTCCTGGGCAGCCACTTCCAGACTCAAACCCTGCTAGCCCCTGGCTTCCTGCTGGCCCCCAGCTCCTGCTAGCCCATGGCTCCTGCTGGCCCCCATCTCCTGATAGACCATGGCTCCTGCTGGCCCCCATCTCCTGCTAGCCCCCATCTCCTGCTAGCCCCCATCTGCTAGCCCATGGCTCCTGCTGGCTCCCATCTCCTGCTAGCCCCCATCTCCTGCTGGCCCCCATCTGCTAGCCCATGGCTCCTGCTGGCCCCCATCTCCTGCTAGCCCCTGGCTCCTGCTGGCCCCCAATTCCTGCTAGCCCGTGTCTTCTGGCACATATCTGTTCTCCTGCAGTCTGAGCCCCAGTCAGCAGCCAGAGCTGCTGCGATGCAGAGTCTGCCCACGGCAGAGACTCCAGTGGAGAAGCTGGGAGTGGGGGAGGGTACCTGTGCAGAGCAGCTCCCCACAGGGCCCCCACTGAGTGGAAAGGGTTAAAAGCCTCATTTAAGGCTGGAGAAGCGCCAAGGAACATTTGCCTCGCTCCGAAACCAGGAGAGGAATGTTTCTCTCTAATCACCTTCTCAAAGAGATGCAAAGCAAAAGCTCCTTGGCCTTTGCTTTTGTCCTCACCCCCCGTCCCCTCCCCATCCCCGCGGCGTGCGGGGGTCCCCCCACTAGAGCCGGGCACAGCTGTTGGAGGTGAGCTCGGAGCAGAGCCCCCTGTGCCACCTCCACATCCACTGTCCCAAACCTTTCCACACCCCAAGCCTCCAATTTGCCAGTGAATTGTTAGATACCAGCGCGTTCACCAGCAGACTGCCTGAGAGGGCTCAGACAGACAGACAGACAGACAGAGGGGAATGCGCTACATCCCCCCTTTGCCAGGGATGGATTTCCCGGGGATTGCTCCCGTTAGCCACGCTCTCCACCCAGAGGAACAAACTCTTTTTTTAAAAATCACTTTTAAGACCTTCCCAGCGCAGCTAGAATGACTGAGGGAAAGCTGCTTGTTAATGGTCATGAGTAATTGACTCCACCTTCCCCATCCATCAGCTGCAAAAAGCCAAAAGGATTGGAGTCCTCACAGCAAATGTGTGTTCTCTAGCCCTGCTGCTACTCAGTGTGCAAATGAGGTGGCAGCAGGAGCCGTCTCATCCCCCTTGCTGGAAGAAGCAGTAAGTCATGATACACATCCCACGCTCTTGTCAGGTGAAGTCTGAAATTCCCAGGGCTGCTGCTGCTGTTGTGCAGCTCCTGACTGTGTGGGATGTTGATCCATCTCACTGCTAGCTTCAGTCTGACCCAGTTTTTGTTCTATTTTTCCTTCTCCCATTCTGATTCTGGTTGTCTTTTCTGCTTTCCACAATTAAATAGTAGCATTAGAAAAGCAGGACATGGAGGGGTTGGGCAGAGTTGCTGCTAGCAGATCAGAAAAGCATTTGTGTTGTGGCTTTTGTGGTGTCTGGTAGTGGCTCTACAAGTACAAGCAGAGGTGATCTGACCTGGATACCATTTTCAGCCAATCTTTTCCCTTCTGATTTGCTTTTCCACATATATAATAAATAAAGTCCTACAGAGAGACAAGTTGATGTTGCTCTCAGTGGTGCTGAGACTTCCCAGCTCAGTCTGTCCCCAGGGTAGCTGAAGGAGAACAGCCCCGTGGTCTTCTGTGTTCTCCAGTAGTTTAAAAGGGGTATCAGGAGGGCTGGACATGGTCCTTCAAAGGTGCAGGAGCCAGTGGACCATCTCCTGCTATAAAACCCTCCCTGGGACTTCTCAAACTCTCCATCCCCTTTCTTTTAAATGTTATTCCTTGCCACACTAAGCATTGGCTTTGCTCTGCCTGATTGGTACTGGGATGCCTAAAACTCAATACACTATTGAAAGAGATCCAGTCCCTCCTCCGGTTAAACTTTGTCTTCTTCATGTGTCCTTGCTCCAAAAGGCCATAAAAATGGAGCTGGAGGGGTGTTAACTCGGGCACAGGAGCTGACACAATTAATTCAGAATATGTTTTGTATGTCAGGCTGAAAATCAGATGTCCCAATAACATCACCGACAAAATAACAAGATGTTTATTTACTGGGAGCAAAACCAGACTGCAAATCAGCTGCAGCCTTACAGCAAAACGAACAGAGTTCCTCCATTTGCTGTGCAGGATCCAACGCTGGCTGATTGAGACTGTTAATCCTTGGGTTGGCCTCCACTCCTGCAGCATCTTCGACCTGTAAATGTTAGTATAGGCATTTCTCTCTGGGAGCGCACACAACTCCCTCCTGCCCCGAGGTGCTGTGCTGGTTTGTGCCCTGAAGGGCCAGACTTGATTGCTGTCTCTTAGCACTTGTAACACTTCCAAGTAGGAAAGCTAATGGTCACACCTGCAGAATAAACTAATTAAGGGGAAATGCTCAAGCCCTTCAGTGTCTGTTCAGCCTCCCTTCAGTGCCTCCAACAAGGAGCTGCTCCAGCCTGAGACCGTGCCTTGCTTGTGCTGGTCCTGGAAGGAGTTTGGTGTCAGTGAGGTGACACCCTGGCAGGGCTGTGTCATTGACCAGCTGAAAAGGGGCTGCACACAGAGCATCTCGAGTCCCGAGCTCAGCACAGCTGTGGTGCAGGGGTGAGTCCCCTGCCCTGGAAACGATGCAGCAGGAAGAGTAATTGCAGTTCGGGGCCTGTGAAGGCACAGATTGGGTAGGTAAGGAACGTTGCACCGTCAGCTGGGGTTTCTGTAGTGAAGGACACGGCTGTTGGTGAATGGATGTGTTGCTGCAGCATCCCAGTTGGGAGAGCAAACTGCCCCCAGACTGTTAAACACCCACTTGGGAAGGAACAAGCCCCGTGTGGTCTTGATTCCAATGCTGGGAACCGAGAGTGAAAGGATTCTGTCTGCTGGAGGTGAAAATGATCTCAAATCTGTGGCAACACCAGAAGGAAATTTTTCCTGCTTGCTGTTTAAGGGGTTTTTATGTGTTGTAGGTAAGCCTTCAGCTGATGTTTTTGGTCTTGTCTCTATTTGTTTAAAACAGCATTAGTAGTAAATCAAGGTGCATTTCCCCTATAGGGTTTCCTGTATGTCAAAGCCATGTTAATTCTCTTTGATTTTCTTCTCTTAGCCCCAGCCATTGCTACAGATCCTTCCTCTCTTTGTCCCTTTGGACATCAAAGGATCCCAGGGGGACAGCCCTGGCGAGAAGCTCCTCCTTGCTCATTAGCCTCCATAAAGCAGGAACTCACCTTGGCTCGCTGTGCTGGGAGTCGCATCCTCATCCCGGCCACTTTGACACTGGATCTCAGAAGGAAACACTTTGGCTTTCTTCGGGAAACCAGACCTGCTTTGGAACTGGCCTATTTTGGCTCCTCTTGCAAGAACTCTGGTGGCTCTCCTGGACTCCCCAGTACATGGCAAAATGCAAGCTCTGCCAGGTAAGGAGGGGCTCCTGGGCTGGTGCCAAGGGTATGCAGTCACTTCAGAGAGGGAGTGCCCCTTCAGGATGGATGGCATTGTGGCTGGTGGGGGTTTCTAAATTTTTTGGGGTTTATTTATTTATTTGGGGGAGGACTAGATGAGAAATTGAGCATTGGAGTGTTCTTTGTAAGGCAGCAAAGATTTACTCTCAGTCGTGCCCACAACTCCTTGATATGTTTGGCCTTGTGTAGTTCCCATTCAGTGCAGGCCAGAGCTGTTACTGGTGTATTATCTGCAAAGCACTCTGATTTCCTTCTGCTTGGAGGCCACAGGAGGTTCACAAGGACTTCTTGCTAACAAGAGTTCTGATACAGGCTATCTGGTTTTACTTTGTTTTTTCTCTGCCCTTTGAAAGCTACACCACCCCTGCCAGGTTCATGCCCAGACATGGGATTTTTGTGAATTTTTTTTGTTGTTTTATTTCTGTTTTTCTTCATCAATCCATCTCCTAATGTTCTGTTAACCTGCGTGAGGCATGATCGGATTGGGCCCAGTGACAGATGTGTACTGGGAAACAAAGGGCCAGACCAGAGGCGTTGCATTTGTCAGTGTAACTGGAAAATGAATTTAATCGTGGGCTTTACATCAGAACTATGAACTGCATAACTACACTCGGTAAATATCTGTACATTAATGGTGGCTGGGCATTCTCAGCTGCTTTCTCTACCTCTGCAAAGTGGTGTTTCATTCATAAGCAAAACACCCATGCAGTGGCTCGGAACCTTCAGTGCTGTTCTGGGCTTTTATGAAGCAGTCCAGACTGTCTTGATCAGATTCTTACTGATACCTGCTGCTTATTTGGAGTCAAAAAACAAAAGAGCAACAATGAAAAAACACCCACTCTGTTGGTGGTGTTTGACATGTCCAAGATTACAGCTGGTGTGGAACTCGCCTGGTTTCCTTCAGAGCTGTTTCTGGGCTGGCAGAAACATTGCAGGTGATGTCTGGTGCAGCTGGGAGGTGAAGCCATGGCCTTTGTGGGAACACCAAACTTTCCTTGCTGCCAGAAGGCTTCCTGGCTCTGAGCAGTGAGGTTCCTTCCAGGGGTTAGGGCATTCCTAGTGATGTTTGTAAGATCAGAGACGTGGGTTTCTTCTGGCTGTTGGCAAGGTTAATTCATCAGAGAGCTGCCATGTGTGGATGAGCATCCCTTTGCGGCCACTGGCTGGCTGCTGGGGGTGGATTCTTTCACTAAGATAACCACAGAAAATGTAGAAATAACTGGGTTTAGGGAAGATAAAAAGCAAAACTTTGAGTTTTCTCAGTATTGCAAATCCTATCCCACGTACTCTGGGGAGGCTGCATCCAATTTTCTGACATCATCATGTTGTCAGTAATTGACAATTAATTGAAGGACTGCTTTAGGTGAGTGAATTACACTCCAGCATCTTCTACCCAAGGATCTTGCATCCCCTGCAAGCATTACTGCATTTACTCTCATTTCTTTTTCTCTCCTTTCCATCTCCAAGGTAGGAAACAGATATGCACAACCTATTCTAGATTGAGAAACTGAAGGCCAAACTCTTCATATTTGTATAAGGATTTTTAAATCAAGCATGGAATAAAGATTTCTTAATTCTCAGTGCCTTTATCATGGCAGTGTCTTCCTGCTCAACCTCATCTTGGCATAAAGAATATTTGAAATGTGCCTCGTGCCCTGTTACCAACACAGAGATAATACTTTTTCAATAGCTTAGAACTAAAATTAATGGGAAAATTTTAAGTCTCTTTAAAATTAAGCTTAAAACTAAGTTCCATGAAGGAGGAAGCAATAGAAATACAACTTTTAACAAGTTTGGTTCAGTGCTGTGATCCCCTTGTGCTGCAGCCCCAGCGTGCACAGTCCAGCCTCTGTGGGCTTGGCTTTAGTTCTGTAGCATGAGCCAGAGGGGAATTTGGAGTGCCTTGGAAACCAGCCTTTAGCTCTGCAAAGAAACCACCCAGTGCATCCTACAAACCAGTGTACCCCCCGTGGAGTCCTGCAGGACATGAATGTGGGGGTCCACTAGCCAGCTCATGCCATTGCTGGGATCCAGCCCCCCCTGCAAACTGGGAATGTCCTGGTTTCCAGCCTCTGCCTGTGCACGGGAAACCTGCAGGGTGAGAGACATCAACTCCACTGGAAAACCTTCCCTGCAGTGCTGCTTGTACCTCAGCTCTTTGTCCTCTGCAGCACCTCACTCTACAAGTGTGTTGTGCACTCATTTTGGGAACAGCCAGCTGGATTTGCTTGGCAATTCAGTGTTGAGCTCCTTTCCCTTCCACTGGAGGGACTGCCTTGTAGCCTCCTTTAATGGCATTGGAATTTGCTTACAGAGATGTTAATTGTGAATTCATTTGGGGAAGGAGCAGAGCATCTGTCTAGCTGATCAAAATCTGTTGGCAGGTCTCTGTGACTGGATGGCTCCTGTGGGAAATCAGCCGGATTTTATTGTAACTCCTCTGGATACGTGTGCTGCACTGAGCTACCCAAGGCATGGTCTGGTGGCAGCTTTCATGTCTTTGCAAGAGGATATGGGGGAAGCTTTAGTAGGAAGATGTTAACAGGCTAATCTTAGAGAGCAAACTAGGTGTCACTTCTTAGCCAGTTCATTAATGTTGGATCAAAGCAGAAAAACGGCTAGAGGATATTTTTTTTAAATGCTTAAAGACCTTAACATACTGACAAAATTATGTTTAAATGATTTTTTTTTTTTTTTTCGTTGTAATACTGTGGGAAGAACCCTGCAGACTCGCACTGGGGGTTTTTTGTGGAAAGATGTTGCTTTCTGAAAAAAAAAACCCAAATTTCTCTGAAAATAGTTGTCTACTTTTCATGCTTATTCTTCTGAAGATGTTACTTGAGAAAGCTGTAACAAGGGGAAAATTCCCTTATTTCTGAAATGCTCAAAATAACATCTGATCAGGCTGAGAGGCAGAAAAATCTCCCATTTAAACAAAAAGCCTGGCATGACTGGTGATGCATCACCCAGCAGAAGCAGCCTGCCTGCCTTGAGCACTGCTGCCTCAGCTGCAGGTCCAGAGCCCAGGGCAGTGTCTGTAGAGCCTCACTGAGTGTTAAATCAGTCCACCACTGCCATAAGAGGTGATGTTTTGACCTAAAATGACACTGGTTGGGTTTTTTTTGCCTGGGGTTTTCAGTCTGGCAGCAGCAATCTGGTGTGTCTTGCAATCTATTAAATTGCCTACAGGAGGATTTTAATCCAAACAGCTTTAGGGAGGTGGTGAGTACCATCAACACCAAAGACAATTCCTCCAGAACAGTTTCCCTTACCTCTTCCCCAGGACCATAGTTCTCTGCCTGTAATAGAAAGTGCAGGCATATTGCAGGCAGCTCCTCTGTGTGCCCTGGTGTTACTGAAGACACCTTCCACCTCCATTGCAGGCTCCTCTGTGCTCTCCAAGTGCAGCTGAGACAAGCCAACCTCTTCTCAGCATTTTCCACGGTCTACATGTCTGTCCCTTCCCTTTCTCACCTTCACTTACATTTGGGTCTCCTCCCATCCCAACCCCTCTTCGTCCTCTGGGGAGATTTTTCACCTCTACCACCACCTATCTGTCGTCTTCTCCATTACCCTTTGGCACACTTCGAAGCTGAAAGGATTGGAAATATTTTATTTTCTTCTCCTGGCCAAGTGTTTTGTCTAAACTGGAACCAGGACTGCAAGTGGATTGTGGCCACCTGCCCGTGTGGGGTTTGGAACAAAGGAACTCAGTGTGAGTTTGTACAACGCACAAACCTTTGCAAAGGAGTTTATCAGCTAAACCCAAACCTTTGTGTTTTCTGATCCCACTAAGTAACAAAAAGCCTTTGAAGAAAAGGGATGGTTTTGTTTTCTTCCAAGAGGTTTGTTGCGGCACAGCCTCCTTAGCTCCCAGCAGCACCTGAGACTTCCTGAGGTGGAATCCATCCCCCCTGCCCTGCGCAGGGCTTTGGGGCTGAGCCCTGGGTGGGAGACTGGGGAGTACTGGGAGGCCCTGGGGGGTGCTGGATCTCCCTGAGCAGGAGAGGATGCTCCATGCTGGGTGCTCTGCTGCCTGTCTGAGGTCCCTGCTCTCTCCTCCCGGCAGAGGTGAAAGCGCCGTGCGAGGCTCTGCCTTCCCCCAGCCTGGAGCCCTACCCACAGAGCTCCATCATGGTCACCCTCGAGGACATGGCTCTCTGGATGAAGTTTCATCAGATAGGAACTGAGATGATCATCACCAAATCTGGCAGGTGAGCTGCCCACACTGCACTGCTTGGAAGTGGAAATCTCCAGCTGCTTATTTCTTTGAACGGTAGCTCTTACACTGGCCTTGTGGGCAGTTAGGCACAGCTCCCTGCCACTGGCAGAGGAATTGCACTTGCAGGATGGTGTAGAAGTCCAAAAGGTCACTGTGGGGCTGAATCTGCTGAGAAAACTCCTGTCCTCTTATCACACACTGATGGTTTTCCTGGTGCTGCAAGGCTGCCCTGGAAAGAGCCCTGGAAAGGCTTCTTTTGCCTGTGCCCCAGGCAGCAGCAGTGGAGCAGTAAATCCCTGCTCTGAGTGTGTGCTTGCAGCCCAGAACACAGCCCAGAGCAGTGACTGTCTTGTGTGCAGGCTGCTCTGAAGCTGAAGTGAGTCATGTGCTGTGGAGCTTGCAGTGAAAGGATATGAAATAGTGAAATTGTAATGTATTATGTCAAAGCTGCTGTGAGCTGAAATAATCCCTTTGGGTAGGGAGGTAGGTGTCAGAACTTTGTGTTTTTTTTGCAGAGTCAGAAGATGAAAGTGGTGGCAGGGAGCACTGGAACGGAGAGCTAGCTGTGCTCTGAGATGAGAGCACATTTTCTACCCACGCTAGAAAATGCTCTCATCTATCCTCCAGGTCTGAGAGAGCTGCAGGAGGTTGGGAACTATGTGAAAATCCCAAACCTTTTCTTTGAATTTTCCTGCTGTCATGTTACAGGAATCAGAACAAAAGCAGTGTCAGTGCCTCTTGGTGCCTGCTCACCAAGCCCATGGATCTAGACAGTCCAGCAGTGAGACAGCAAAACAGCCAGTAGCTGGCCTGTGGAAATGCTGCTGCAGAGCTTTGCACAGTGGAGAGTAAACAAGATGTGCTGCTTGATCCTCAGACAATATCTCCACCCAGGACCCCTTATGCTGTGTGTTTCTTTTCTCCTTCAGACGAATGTTTCCCCAATGCAAAATCAAAGTCTCTGGCTTAATCCCATATGCCAAATACCTCATGCTGGTAGATTTTGTGCCAATGGACAACTTCAGGTACAAGGTAAGTACTTTAAATAGAAGCTGTGCTGTCCTTCTGTCTTTGTCTGAAATAGATTAATCTTTATGCTCCATGGGCCAGGCTGATAAATAAATTGTCTTTGGACAAAGTTCAGAAGTAATTGGTGGATTTTATGCCTCTCTGGAGTTATTTGTCAGTTTTGCCTGGGGAGCAGCTGGAGAGGTAACTGATTTTCATTGTGAGAGGTACAGTTTTAATCAAGATTAACTTCAGACTTCTTCAGCAGCCATTGGGAGAAAAGGAAGGAAAAATGAGGCCTAAACTTGGAGCTGTTCTGGTAACATAATCATGGCCTGTAAGAGAGCATCAGCTGCTTGTGCTTCAGAGGAGCCCATTAGACTGACAGTGAAGCAAAGCTACTGGGGCTTTCCTGTAATGAAAGTAGGGTGGGTTTGGGTTGGTTTTTTTGTTTTTTTTTTTAACTCTAGATTTCTGTCTTTCCCTTAACAGTGGAATAAAGATCAGTGGGAGGTTGCTGGAAAAGCAGAACCCCAGCTCCCCTGTCGCACCTACGTCCACCCAGATTCCCCAGCTCCTGGCAGCCACTGGATGAAAGAACCTGTCTCCTTCCAAAAACTGAAGCTCACCAACAACACTCTGGACCAACATGGGCATGTAGGTTGTAGCTGGCCTTTGTGCTGTGCTCTCTTGGAATTCCTGCAGGTAGATGTTGTGGGAAACGACTGAAATTTGTGGGAAATTAGATCCTGTGGAAATTAAAACACACCCAAGTGTGTTTTCCATACCCAAGTGTGTTAACAACACCAAGGAAGGAAATTCCTCAGCCCAGCCCTTGAACCCACTTCACTGCCTTCTAGGGAAGGCTGTAGTCTGCACTGCCACCGCAGAGGTGTGGTGGAGACCCCAGTCTCAGGCAAGCATCCCTGCTTTGAAATGGATGCCCTGGGAACCTCCACGGGAGGCTTGGCACAGTGTGTTGGCAGTGCCAGCCCACGGAAGCTCTCTCTTTGTGTCTCTGTGCCAGATCATCCTGCACTCCATGCACCGTTACAAGCCTCGCTTCCACATTGTGCAGGCAGACGACCTCTTCAGTGTCCGCTGGAGCATCTTCCAGGTCTTCAGCTTCCCTGAGACTGTCTTCACTTCTGTCACTGCCTATCAGAACGAGCAGGTATGCTGTGCAAGGGCTGCCCTTGGACACCTTGATAAATTCTCTGTCTTCACAGATCTTGTGGAGGGAGGTGTCTCCTTCCAGGCTGCTCACGCCGGGCGCTTGTGGGAAGGAATAGTCATGTAATGGTTCCCGTGGAAAACACCTGCTCTGGGATGAGCTGAATCATGTGCTGTTGATGATTAACAGAACTCTCAGTGCAGTAAAAAGTATGGGCAAGGGATATAAGTAAGCTGGAGTCAGTTGGAGCACAAGAGTTTTAGGGGAAACACAAGGAAAAACTTGTTCCCAGTGAGGGTGCCAGAGCCTGGCAGGGGCTGCCCAGGGAGGTTGTG
>JAOEGS010015651.1:0-55684 GCA_025447755.1 Corythornis vintsioides | reverse complement strand
ATCCTGCTCGGGCAGGGGGGTTGGACTAGATGATCTTCTAGGTCCCTTCCAACCCCTAATATCTATGATTCTATGATCTATGAATCTCTGTGACTGAAGTCCCAGACCAGAGAGCAAGTGTTCCTGCTTCCCCCAGCAGAGTGGGTAAGCAAAGGCTTTCAAAGCTGCAGGAGGTGAGCACTGTTGTGGAAGGCTAAATTTAGCAATGATTAACTGAGCTCTTAATTAACCAAATATTCCCCCTGCTTGCCTTTCCAAATTACTCAATAACTGCACAATTATAATGAGCTCAGCAAGTAATTGCTATCCATTCCAGGCACTGCCCTCGCCAACTGCAACCTCTGAAACCACCAGCTGTTAATGTGCAGGGAAGTGAAGTCCATGAAGTGTAAGTTCAATAATTAAAAACTGAACAGGAAAAAACCCCACAGGTTCTGAGGCAGTGTAAGGAAAACTGCTCCCCTATGCTGAGCTGCAAGTGTGTAGTCCCTTCCTGACTGAAGATCCATCACAGAAATGATTTGTGTGGATTGAAGCTATAGAACTGTGTTTTCATGGGTGTTCTGGAAAAGATAGGAGGATTCCTGGTGGTTATTCTGCTTTGGAAGACCTTGTGAAGCCTCCCTAGGGGCTAAGGTGTATCTCTGGAGAGGGAAGCCATGGCCTTACTGACCAGAAAGCAGAAGGTAAAGCCCAAACCATCTGAGAACACAGGTCTCATAGATATTTGTAGTAGCAGCAGGATAAAAGAAGTTGGATGGTGACTTCAGCCATTTACTGATCCGAGTGATACTCAAACACAAGCTCAAGTGCATTGAAGCTTTTCCCCCATTATTTTCAAAAACGATTTGAAGATGTTTCCCAAGCTCTTCTTTTCACGCCCCATCAGTTGTATTGGTTCAGCTGCCTGGGGCTGGGTGGTGAATCTGATCGGGACAAGAATAATTATTTTGGTCTTGTTTGGAAAAGAAAACAACCCCAGAACAGCCCTACAAGCTAAAACAGCTTAATGCTTTAAAAACACAAGGTTGTAAAAACAGTGGTACCAGCCCAGAGGAGGGGACAGAGGAGGTTTGAGCTGGAGCAACAGTGGAGGAAACATTTGTCAAATCAAGCTCCTAGCTATGCACATGTAACCCCTCTAATGTAGTTGAAGGATTTGCTTATAGTAATTGTGCTTGCGGAAACATGCTGGCTTTCTGATTAGCTTATGGAAATCAATAGAGACTTCTGCCTTCTCTGCAGACAACCTGAAACCACAGATTTGAAATTCAAGAGGTAGGAAATTTCCCCAGGGCCTCAAAACTCTCACTGTGGTGTTAAGAGTCTGATGGTGGTGGTAGTTTTAGCTATGGAGAAAGCGAGGGTGGAAGCAGAACCCCTGGGAGAGGCTGCAACTTTCTGCTGTGAAGGAAATACAACCCAAAGAAAGGACTGAACATGCTGTGTAAGATTAAAATAAGGGCAAAGACAGTAACACGTTTCTATGAACAAATAACCTAAACAGTCACTTTGATCCATGATGGATCTTTCCATAAAAGCTCTCTTCAACACAGGATGCAGTTTCCATCTCTGGGGAACGATGGCATCTCACAGTCGTGAGGGCCTGGGACAAAGTCTGTAATTATTCACAGCTCCTCCACAGGCTGAGTCTGAAACACGCCTCAGAGCTCTCCGGGATAAACATTTACTGACCAATGTGACAGAAGACAAACATGCCTATTGAAGATGCTGCTGTGATGCTTTTTTGGAGATCTAAGCTAATGTGCTCATGCCAGTGAGCTTCTCTCTCTTTCTTTCCATGCCCTGACACAGAGCCATCCTGCTCCTGTTGCCCCCTGCTGCCTCTGTAACCCCTCACCCTGCACTTGGAGCGGAGTCTGGAGGCTCCCATGCTGGGTTTGTGTGTGAGCACATTAAACAGGGCAAGAAGAGAGGAGGATCTGCAAGGAGGTCAAGCTGTGGCTTGAATGGTGCACGTGGCCGTCAGATCAGACGCTGGCTCTGCGCTGAGATCCTGACAGGAGGTGAGATTCCAGGAAAAAGTGTCAGGCAGCTGCTGCTGTCTGGGGATGTGCTCTTCTCCAGAGCCCCCCCAGGGTGCCCGTCTCTTCCCCACCCTATCTCCATGCCAAGTGTAAAGCCTTCTGACTGCAGGCAGAATGGAGCTGATGTAGTATTGCCTTCCTGAGCCTCCTTTCATCCTAAAGCGGTTTCTCTGTGCTCTCATTAAGATCCTGAGTGATTTGGTGTGACACATCAACTATTTCTCTTCTGTGTTCTGTGAGTAGTGTAGCTGTTGAAGTCTTTCTCCCTCCACCCAAGGTCACCCTCATCCTGCCTCCACCAGGCCCTTCTGGGGCTGTGAACACAAGGACTAGAGTTGAGGGAGACACAGTTTCCCAGGGCTGTGAAGTTAGAAGTTTAAAGTTTTTTCTTGTCTTGAACTAAACTCAAGATAGATACTGAATACCCAGGGCACACAATCCCACAATTCCTGCTAGAGAAAATTCAGGAAGGCAAAAGACCAAGTGATGCTCCAGCTCTGTGACCATCCCTCCACTGTGGTCCCCCCTACTTAAACCAGGTCTGCAAGGAGCTTTTCCCCTAACACTGGGCACCATAGGCTTCAGAACTTTGCTTTCTCATCCTGCCTAGAGAAGCTGCTGCAAAGGTCGAGGCAGCACTTTGAAGTTGAGAGATGTTTATCATAATAAACTCACCTTTGTATTAAAACAAACAAACACACAAATGAAAGCAGCCAAGGAAAGTTACTCAGTTGCTATTTCCTCTGCTTCTGTTGTTGGGGATTACTTGTGCTGTGCCTCAGGCAGGCGGAGGTTACTTGACAGATTTAATCATTCTAAAAAGATGCCAACAACAAAATGACAGGGAAACTCTGCCATGTTTAGCAAGCAGTGATGAGAGCTGGGATAATTATTTCTGTTCAGCCTCCTCTGCACCATAGTCCTGCTGTTAGAGCAGCCTGTGACACTGGCTCTGCCTGGAAGCGATGCCCTGGCCTTTACCTCCACTGACCCCATGTCTCCCAACCCATAGTGTGGGGAAGAAGAGGCTCCCCTATGAGGAAAAGATGATTTTGCTTCCCACCGTATCTCCTGGTGGTGTTTCTCACCTGAGCAGGGGCTTTGGAGAGGGTATTGATGCCCTGAAATGGCAAGGCTTTTATCAGGAGACTCATTTCAGCCACAGTCCCAGCAAAGCCAGTTGAGGAGAGCTGCTAGTGCTGTGGGCTACATGATCACCTTCTCCAGCTGGCTGGTGTTCATCAAAATGCGAGCAGTTCTGGTATGGAAACACTTCCTCCATTAGCAGGGTTTGGGTTTGCTAAGTTATCCCTACAGGGAGAGCTTTTCCCTTCTCTGTTTCTTTATGTGGCACTTCTCATCCAAGCAAAAGGGAAGCATTTCACCTGCATCAGTCACGTCTTAAATCACTTGTGCAAAGGATGGAAATAGCATCACTGTTATCTAGGCAATTAATGACCAGTGGCACAGGAATCAACAACTGCTCTGAGGTCCCAGGGCAAGGCAGTGGTGATTTGATATGAGAAGCCAGGAGTTCTGACTTCCCCCCATTTCAGTTAATCTTTGCCTTCAGCGTTGATAAGCGTCTCCAGCATCAAAACCCTTGTAAGTCTCTTCTGGATTTTATTAGTTATCTTGCTCGAGGCCCTGCCTGGGTTACTTATCAACAGCACTAGTGCTTTAGGGATGAATGATCTGCAAGTCTTCACCAGCAGATGATGTGGAAGAAGATAAATACTTGAGCAGGATCAGATAGCTGCTGCTACCATAAGGCATGATGCAGGTGGGTGCTGCGGGCTCCCCAAGTCTTCCTGTCACTGCTACTTCATCTGAACAGTGCCCAGGGGCAGAAAGCTGCTTCCAAAATGCAGTGCTAGAGGTAACTAGGGCTCCAGCTGATTTTACAACAGTGCTGTTCCTGCAAGAGGTTCCCTTCTATAGTGTTAAATGAAAGAAAGAAAAAAAAAAGTATATATCTGTTAAAAAGAAAAGGCAGAAACTCAATTTACATCTGTGGGGTTACTGGTATTTTGAGTAATGTAATGCTGGGAGCTGGCTGTCAGCCCACGCTCCCCAAAGCGAGGGTGCTGCAGGAGCTGGTACTGCCTACTGCCGTGTGCAACTTGTCTGGTGGGACCTGCATGTCCCTGAAGGTTTAGGTGCAGTCTCTAAGTGTGTCTTTAAGAATGCTGCATTGCAGTTAATTTCCCTTCTTCAACCTTCCAGATTTCTGACAGGTAAGTTCAGTGTAGCCTGAGAAGTAACTACTATGTAGGGCCTTTTCCTGGGAGACTTCTTGCAAGAGCCAGCCTCGTGGTTCTCAGATGTCAGTCTGATACTTGCAAAGCAAACAGAGAAGGTGTGGAGGTTTAGTGAGTTTGCTGGATGTCCCTGCTGAGGTTTGCAGGAGCGAGTACGTGAAGCGGTGCCTGTCTCCAGAAGGCTGTTTATGGACACACCGCATTGAGCTTCAGGAATCTCCCTTGCTTTGTTTGGATGAAATCCTGTTTGGTTTTAGTTAAGAATTCAGGAGCTGAATTCAAGATCCTAACGGGAACATGCAAGGAAAGGCCAACGATGTCTCGGTGAGACACTGGCCTAAATAAGCTGAAACAAACCACGCAGCTTTTGCTTCTCCAGCATTAGCACGGCTTTGGTTTTCGAGCTGCGTCCTTTGCCAAGCGTGGCTGATGTTGTTGGATGGTTTCATTTTGTGCAAACTTATTTACTGCCTTCCCTCCACATATCTTGGTAGAGAGGTTTGAGTGGGATCTTCCACAATATTGAATTTCAGCCTTTTCTAATAAATTAAATTAAAGCTTCTTAACTCTTTGCCTTGTTCTCACTATAGAAGCATTCCTAGTGTTTACAGAAATGTTTCATTTAAATTAAAATCTAAATTGTAAATGGAGAGAACCAGAAATGCCAGAGCCCAAATGCCAGAAGAATTCTTCAGGATTAATTTCTTCCTTTCCTCTTTCAATTGTCCCTTTTTTGGATGGGGAAAAAAGGGGAAGATGTTACCACAGATCTTGAAGCTGTCCCATCTTGGAAGATGGGACCACAGATCATGAAGCTCTGCTTTAACCATTCAAAACCAGCACGTTTCAAAAATTAAGTTGATCTCCCCCAAAGGTGATCTAAAGCATGCTAGAAACTCAGGATGGGCTGAAAGCTGGATTCTTAAGCAGAATCACAGAAGGGTAGGGCTTGGAAGAGATTTTCAAGCCCCCTGCTCCAGCAGGGTCACTCAGAGCAGAGAACCCAGGATCATGTCCAGGTGGGTTTGGATTCTCTCCAGAGACTCCACAATGTCTCTGGGCAGCCTGGGCCAGACTCTGACACCCTCAGAAGTGTCAGAGGTTTTTTTTCTTATTTTCAGGTGAACTTCCTAGGTTCCAGTTTGTGCTCCTTGTCCTGTTGATGGGCACCACCGAGAAGAGTCTGGCCCCATCCTTGTGCCCCACCCTTTGGCTACTGATGAGCATTGATAAGATCCCCTCTGAGTCTTCTTCAGGTCCCAGGGCTCTCAGCCTTTCCTCAGCACAGAGATACTCCAGTCCCTTGGCATCTTTGTAGCCTCCAGTGGACTCTCTCCAGTAGTTTCCTGTCTCTCTTGGATTGGGGAGCCCAGAACTGGCCACAACAACCCAGATTTGGCCTCACTAAGGCAGAGGAGAGGGGTAGGAGGACCTTTCTTGACTTACTGGCCACACTCCATGCCCCTCAGGATGCCATTTGCCTTCTTGGCTCCAATAGCACACTGCTGGTTCAAATATTTATCATTTTAAAAACCAACTTTTAATATATGTTCCATTTAGGGTTTTAATACAGCTCAATAACTTCTTTCAGTGTTGAGTGGCTGACAGAAACGTGTTGCATCCTAGAGGCTTGGTCAGGTGAGCTCCTCCCTCTGCTTTCACACAATTCAACCTGGGACATCCAAACCCCTGATACCTTGCTAGCAACTGATGCATCCTTTCTCTCTGCTGTGGTTCAGATACATTCCCAAACTAGGGCAAAAATGCTTGTAGAATGAGAACAGCACGAACTTTAAAAGGTACTTGCATCCTGGGAAGCTCTGGCTACTATTTAGAAGACAAAGCAATGTATTTCTTATAAGCCACAGCAGCGTACTCGTTGTCTTTCCTACTCCCCGGAAAGACTTGAATCTAACAGCAACAAACAATAATATAAGGCAAAAACTCCCCAGCTGGGCTAAACTGGAGTTAGTCACCAGCTCTGGGTGTTTCTGTGGGCAGTGAAGGTGCTGTGCAAATGACAGAAATAAAGTTGGCCTGGGTTTGGCATAGGAAGAAATGTGGGAGGGGGGAAGTCAGCACTCAGAGGTGGCTTCCTCTTCACAGCAGGCTTTTCCCCTCCAGCCGCTGTAATCACGTTAGCCTTGAAAGAATGAAATGCTGTTATATAGGCAGGTTCTGCCCCAGTTGCCTTCCACCGCTATGTTTTAAAAGCCTAAAATAAAAAGCAGATTTTCTTCCCCAGAGCTCAGGCTGGAAGATTGCTGCTGCCCCCAGAGGGACTGGGAAATACGGCGGGAGGAACCCAGCTGAGCATCCCCAAAGCGGCCAAACCGCCCAGCGGGGCCGTCGGGATTTCAGGGGCTGCCTCCGGGGTTTGCGGGTGCTGCGTTACCCGCTCCCACGGCTCGAGGGCTGGGCTCAGGTACGAAGTTGATGCACCTTGTCCCCTCATCGTGCTGAGGAGGGAACAGGTTCTGAAGGGAGTCCTCCTGCCTGTCCTCCTTGGTCAGTGCCTCCGCACAGGGAGCCGTGCGACAGGTACAACGTGCTCGTGAAATAGAGGTGATTCCCCTGGCTTCCCTGGTGTGCAGTCGCACTTAACACACCAAAAATGACTGCTAAAATAGGAGTTAAAACTCATGAGTAAATGGTAATGTGGGATTTTTGAGCGTTTATTGCAAATCCTGTTTTAAAAGGTGAGGAGAAAGATGGTCAAAAATGTGACTGAAGGTAAAGTCTGCAAAAATACCAGCAGGTTCAAAGGGATTCTCTTGTGTCTTAACAACCATTCTCACTTGCCCCACAAAGGACTGCTGGCTTTTTCAAGTCTAAGTGGAAAAATTGCCACTGCTGCAGCAGATACTACCTTAGATTAAAGGAAGGAAAGAGCACTCAGGATGAAACTGTTTCTTTCACAGTCTGGGTTGTTTTGTGGGTTGTGTTTTGTTGTCTGTTTTGTTTCTTTTTTTTTCAAGAAATCCTAAACTCTAAGGGGTGTTGGAAAGAATTTCTAGTGTTCAAACTATTTTCTTTCTTGCAAAGCATGTGGCCCAACAAAAAAAAAAAATGCTGTTTCTTTCCCTAAAATGATCATTTCCCCCTTTCCTGAAGAACTGGGTGAGTCACTGAACCTGCAGCTAAATTTCATTTACAATAATATACAAAATACAATAATATAGAAAAAAAAAAAGCGAAACATTAAAGAGCCATGGGATTATAACGATTTGGGTATGATAAATGATCCCAGGGTGCACAGAGCTTGCTTTCTTGGAATGTACAATAGCCAAAGTAAAAATGTTTTCAAGGAAATCACCACATTTTGTTCAGTGACAGCCTAACTGACTTTCCTGTTGTTACTTCAGCCCTGGCCTGTGATGCTTCAGATTTACTGTAAGTGAGGAGACAAGAGACTTAGAGTTTGCCAGGTCCCATCATCAGGTTTGTGTCTCTCAATTTTCATTCACTTTTGCAGCCTCTATGGTTGTGGAGAAAAGGTGTTTTATTAATAATCTTATTATTTTGGGAGTCCTGACTCATTGTTTTTGGTGTTGAGGACAGGTAATACCTCTTCCTCATGTCTGAAATAGCCTGAGCTGCTTTACAGCAGTTCTGCATGGCCTGTGCTGACTGCAGGGAGATGTCCTTATGAATACTGAGATCATACCAAGCCCTCCCCACAGTACTCTGGGTGAGCTGTGGGCACAGCTACCCCTTACAGGGGTTCCCCTTACAGGGAATTTAAAGGTTGCATCAACCCCAGACAGGACTCTATGCTATAGACAGACACCAGCAATCCCTTGCCAAAGCCAAGATTAATTTGTTTTTGTTGTTAAAGGAAGATACATGAGGATTGTCTCCTCATTTCCAAAACATGAGCACACCCAGTAGAGTCAAGTTTTGCCCAATTACAGACAAGAGGAATTTGATTCAAACATCTGCTCTTGAAGGATATTTATGAAGTTGGTCAAACCTTTTGAGTTTTAGCATTTTAACTGGCCTGAGGGGACAATAAGAGGGATGTGGTTTATGTAATTCATCTCTTAAATTGAGCTCTGATCCTTGGGAGTACGAGAGGTTCCTGAGGAGTGATGTTTGTGAAGGTCTGCACTGTGTGGTGCTTCTGCATTGCTGAAGAGCCATCATTCATCACTCACAGCAGCATCTTCTGATTGCTGGCCAGTTCTGTATGTTAAGCAGGCTCTCCTCTGCCCCAAGGACATGCTTTGTGGCTGTCATCAAATTTACCCGTACTCTGAGTAACATCATATGTGTTTGTCAGAGCCTGATAGAAGAGTGGAGCAGTGCTGGGATGGGACTGGGCTGAAGCACACACTGGCTGAAAAACCTGAGGAGTTGACAACTATCCAATATTTTACATTTCATTTGGATGCTTCTCCATCAGCCCTGTGATGTTTAATGCTCTGACAATGTGGCACAGAAAGCACTTCCCCTACGCACCATTCGTAACCCTGAGAAGAGCAGAATCCCTTCTGGGGGCTGATGGGACATGTTGGGAAGTGTAATCCAAAACAAGTCTTCTGTTTGCTTAACTCATGTTAAGTTATGAGTGTAGATCTTGTATGTTCTGCTTTTTCATCCATTTTTTTTCATTCTTTCTTTTCAGCTTCTCTTTCTTATTAATAGGTGTGTTTTTAGACTGCTTGGCTTTAGATGTTTTAATGTGTTTGGTTTTTTTTAAACCCAGAAATTGTATTGCCCAACACTCTTTTTTATATTATGCAGCTTTTCAATCACCTCCTTCTCCTTACCTACCTGTTAATAATGTACACTATGCCTTGCAACTATTTATTCATGGTATTTCACCCATCCTCTAGCAGCCTTGCAATGCTGTGGTGGGTCAGTGGCCTTCCAAGGACATTCTCCTCAAGCCAAGCAGTGGAAATCAAGATGCACCAGCACAGGTCAGGATCCAAAGCAGAGTGAGTTTTTCTTTCTATAGCCATAAGGAAATATATATTTTTTATTCTCAGAGGTGGGCAAATGGTATGTGCCTGAGAGCAGGATGGCACAGCACACCTTGTGAGAGAAACACATACTGCAGCCTTCCCACACCACCTTTTGAGTTGTCTTGTTATTCTTATATGGGAGTGACTTCCAGCTCCAGAAATGGGAAGCAAAGGAAAAGTAACAATGACTTCAGAATGATTAATTAAAAAAATGAGATGTTCCTGAAAAGCTGTTCCTAAAACCTGTGGAAGCCAGCAGTCCCTGCCAATTCCCATTCTTTGGGCACCATTAGATCTAATTAAACCACCCAGCCTGGTAGTCTACGCAATGCTGGAACACGACAATGGGGTCACCAGGGTTTCTTAGACAGTCCCATGGTTTAAAGCAACACAAGCAATTCTAAGGTGAGTTACTTATTCCCCTTTCCCCAGAAAGCACCCCAACAACTGCATCTATAAGAACAATGCCTGGCCTCTAGCACAGGAAAGTGACACATACCCTGAAGGGTTTATTTCTCTGCTGTTAGTTGAGTGCCTAAAACCCAGCATGTTGCATTGCTGTGTTCTCTGCTCCCCACCCCTGGCTGCAGTGTGGGCACTTCATGTCTCTGCTTTAATACACACCTTTACCCAAAGTCTGGTACCTTAAAGGAACCCAGTAACAGTGCAGGGCTGGAGGGGGACTCCTCTCCAATCAATGGGGGTGGATTATGCCATGAGAAATTGGAAATGATTGTTCCTTAAGTGACTGTGTGCTGTTTGAGAATCCCTGGGCATCACTAGCTGCTGACAACAGTTTATCCAGCTTACATTGTGCTTTACTCATCCTCAGAGTCTGTCCCAGAACAGGAAAGAGGAATATTGGATGAACCTTCCTCTCCATGTTGAGAGCCTCTCCTGTGGTAAATACACCCCCCTGAGCTGGCTGCAGAGACCATGCAAGGGGAAAACTGATGATGGTCCACTCTTTAATCAGCATTTATTTTATAAACTGAAGTTTTACAATTGTTTAGATGCTTAACAGGCATCTCTCTGGGGTGAAGATTTGCTACAAGATGCTAGGTGGGGAGAAAATGAGCAGAATACATTGAGGCAAATACACTTCTGATGAAATGTCTTGAATAAATTTGTTCCTTTTATGATAAGTAGCATGATATAGGATTCAGTAATTTTATTTTAGAACCTCAGGTCTTTGAATGATAGGTTTATAAGACACTGTTATTTCTTTCCAAGGTAAATTTTCAGTTTTTCAAGACCTGTTGACTGCTGAGAAAGGGAACAATTTAAAAAAAACAAAAATCAGTGGCAAACTCAAATCACCTTGGGTAGAAACCTTAAAAACTTACAAGGTTTTTTTGAGATAATCCCGTGGTTTCTGACAGCTCACCTTCTGGGTTTTGAATGCTTGGAGTTTGAAGTGCTGCTGCAATGAATTTTAAAATAGAGACTTTAAGCTTGATGAAAGTTGTAGTGTACTATAATGTAACAGGAACAGGCAAAGAGGCTTAAATGTCTCTTTACACACTCCAGAAACAGACAACAGGAATACCCAGGGCATACCCAGGGCTTGCACCTAATTTAAGCAATACTAGGACCATTTCAGACTT
This sequence comes from Corythornis vintsioides, assembly GCA_025447755.1. NCBI lineage: Eukaryota > Metazoa > Chordata > Aves > Coraciiformes > Alcedinidae > Corythornis > Corythornis vintsioides. Next base: position 44,798 of record JAOEGS010015651.1, on the reverse strand, counting down.
TTGCAGATCTGACCCAGCTGTAGCCTGAAGAGAGCACTGAGAAACCATACAGGAGAAATGGAGCAGAGCTGGAGCTGGGCAAAACTCAGCAAAGCATGGAAAGAGTTTGTGGCAGAACTGAATGAAGTAGCCACCTCATCTTCTGCACCCAAAACCTGGGAGGATTTGTCCTGGATGGCTGCTGGCTCCTAGCAGGACTCCCTGACAGCCCTAAGCCAGGTGGAAATTCAGATGTATCTCACAGTAATTGGTTTCATGCAACTTCTTGTCCCTAACTGATCACCAGAAATTAGTTTTTAGGACCCTTCGGGGCTAAGGGGTCCGAAAGCCCTACCTTGGCCAGATGCTCTGCTGGTCCTGGTGTCTCCAGAGCACCTCCTCTTCCTCACTTGTCCTTCAGCGTGGCCATGCCCACAGCTTCTGAGCTGTAGTCATACTGGTTGCTGGAGGACATGGACCGTCCCCAGGAGCACTGCAGGTTGGAGCCCCTCTTGCGAAAGGAGGATGTGAACCTGTAGAAGTTGCGGTGCCTGTTGCGCAGATATTCCCGGTAGTTTTTGGTGAGCAGGGTGTAGAGGAAGGGGTTGATGCAGCTGTTGCTGTAGGTCAGGCAGGTCACCAGGTAGTTAATGCACTTTTGGGTTTGGGTGGTGAGCTGCAGGGAGTTGCTGTAGAGTCGCACCAGCTGCCAGATCCAAAATGGCAGGAAGCAGGCCCAGAAGACCAGCACGATGCTGAAAATCATGATGAGGACCTTCTGCCGTGGGGATCTCTTACTCTTCTCCTTATGAGGGGGATTCCGCTGCGACTCCAGGTAGGTCCTGGCCAGGCGTGTGTAGAGGAAGCCGATGATGATTCCTGGGGCCATGATGCTGGTGCTGAAGAGCACCGTCAGGTAGGTCCGGTAGGCATCCATGCTCCAGGTGGGCGCACATATCCTCTTCACTTTGCCCTCTACCTTGCTCCCCTCGGTCAGGGTGACCATCAGCATCATGGGCAATGTAAGGAGCAGCGAGACCGACCAGACAGCCCCGGCCGTGACCTTCCGGTAGCCTCGTGACCGCTTCAGGGTGTCCAGGGGCCGGGTGACGGCCAAGTAGCGCTCGGTGCACATGAGGGTGAGGGTGAAGATGCTGGCGTGCATGGTGAGCAGGTCCAGGCTGAGCAGGATGCGGCACCCCAGGTCCCCGAAGTACCAGTCTTGGGCCAGGTAAGTGCAGACGATGAAGGGGATGGTGGAGAGGTAGAGCAGGTCGGCCAGCGCCAGGCTGACGATGGAGCTGTACATGGGGGCGGCGCAGCGCGCCGAGTGGCACATCACCACCAGCGTGTAGACGTTACCGGCCACCCCGGCCACGTACATCACCGACAGCACCGTCCCGAAGGCCGAGGGGATGAGGAGGGGGCCGCTCCCGGTGGGACCACCGCCGCCGCCCGCCGCCACCGCCCCCGCCGCCGAGGCGTTGCCCCCCGCCGCCGCCGTCCCGTTGGGCTCCATGGGCGGCGGCGGCGGTCCCGCAGCGTCGCACCCGGCCCGAAGCTCCTGGCCCCGCCGGCGGCCGCTCCGCCCCCCGCGGGAGGCAGGGCGGTGCCGGGCCGCCCGCGGGGCTGCCCCCGAGGGGAGGGCTGCCGCCGACCCCCCGCCCTGCCGGGGCTCCCTCCGCCTCCGGAGAGCGAGCGGGGACCCCCTTCGCCACCGGGATCCCTCCCGCGCCGCACGCCCGGTGCGGGACCGGCAGCGCGGAGCGGAGCGGTCGGGCAGGTGCCGTCCCGGAGGAGGCGGCTCCGCACGGGGTTCGCGCTGCAGCCGGTGTGGCGGGGTCCGGAGCGAGCGGCGACAGGCAGCGTGTGGCCGCAGCGTCCGCCAAGCCGCGCTCAGCCCCGCTGGCCACCCTGGTGGGGACCGGAGCCGGGAAGCTGGGAGCAAAGGCGGAGAGCTCCGCGTTCTCCGCGCACCCAAAGCCGCCAGGCAGATGGAGGCTGTGGGAGCTTCCGAAAAGTTTTCCTGGTCGCTCTGCTGTAACGTAGCTTGCCTCTCCATGGTTGGCATCGCTGGCGATAGGACTTGCTTCGTTTCAAGTCATCAAAAAAATCTCTGCGGGCAGTAGGGAGAATCGGACATAGCCCATGAGTTTCTCAGTACATCGCGTTTCAGTTGGGTTCGGAGATAGGCTTAGGTGGAGGTGGATACAACACGGGCTGAAATAGCCTCATGTTTTTTTTTTAGTGGGAATAGCTTGTATATTGAATTTTACTCTGAAAAGCATGACAATGTTGTAGTACAATTTAAATTTCAGCTTCAGTGGATTCACCTGAAGAGCTTAAAGTGCAGAGTATGATGAATGAGGTTTACAGAGACAATTTTCCCAAACACTGAGATAAGAAATCTGGGGACAGTTGCAAAATCAATGAGCACCTTACATTTCGATCTTATGTTAGAGAAAGCAAAGATTAGGGCAATCCATAGTCAAAGGACAGCTTTCCAGTGGTGTGGGAGTGCTGCATTTCCTCAGCTCCCATTGATTTCCAATAGGAATTAACTGGCTTTTATGCCTTCAAACATTTCTGCTTGCATCCAGAGTGCTAAAATGTCTGTTACGTGTTTATTTGCTTGTTCTAATCCCTCCTCAAAGTGCCTTTGTGCAAACTGCCATCTAATTCTGTGTGGCATGCTACAAAGTGGCAAAACTCTCGTTGATCGTAGGAGTGGGATCCAGCCCTTTAAAAATATTGAGTCCCCCGTTGTAATTTGCTGTGAAATTATTGTAACTCTGTTTCCTCCCCAGTATTGCTCATGAATGTACGTGTCTCTTTCCAAAGCTCTCTGAATGCTTAAGGCTACAGTCAATAAGTAGCTGGCTCAAACACGATTTGAATGCTGGTGAGAGAGAAAAATCTAAATTGAATTATTGTCAGGCAGGGATTTGCTTTATCACATTCAGCCATTGCACTGACAAAGTTTAGATCCAGGCAGTGAGATGGAAATATTTTTTCACTGGGAGTTCGGACTCCGTCCCGTGCCAGCGCCCTCAGCAGCCCTGCATTCCTGGGCGGCAGCTGGACCCAGCAGCTGGGAATGCAGGCGGATACTTCACCGGGGCCAAATCCTGCCTGCATGGCAGAGGAGGGGATTGCCTGCCATAGGCTTCAAGTAAGCTCCGGATTTGGCATAAATAGATCATCTCTGAGAATTAGGTTGCTCTCAACTTTTGGAGTTCTGTCTCCTTTTTGTTTTGAAGCTGTTCTCCGCACTGGTTTGTTTTCTGTCTTCACTTAACAGCCAGGACAGAGGGCCAAAAGAGAACAGAATAGATATTTTGTTGTCTGCTGTGTTACCTGATTTGTTCTGTGTGATCACATGAGATGCTAGAGATAAGCAGAGTGATACCTCCTAAACAGAGGATTCCTTAATCTGTTTAGTAAATACCTAAGTTCAAATTCTCCTTTCCAGCAGAAGAACGTTTAATTGAGCAATGCTAAGCATTAGTGAGTCCCCGAGACACTTGTTTTCTTAACCATGTAGGATGCTCACGTGTATCCATGGGAACTTACTCCCATTAAAGTCTTAAAACATAGTTTGCTGCCTGAAGTAATTCTGCAGCAGAGCAAAGCCTGGTCTCTGAGCAAGAGGAGCTTCTCCCCTCCGTGCACCAGCTCTCTCCTGCACCCCCGCAGGAATTGCCACAGCGCTCTCTGCCTGGTGGCATCGGGCCTGCAGCATATGACAACTGTGATCAATCAGAATTAGGAAAGAGGCGATGCAGGAGTCCGGAATACTGATGTTTCCCGTTTGTCTGTGTACACAAGACACACATTTTTCAGCAGTGTGGGCGACAAGCTACCAGAAGAAGTGGTGAATTTTCCATTTCTCCAGATGTCTGAGTAAGGACTGCAAGTGCCTTTTTGGAAGATGTATTTTAATCAGAAAGAAATATGGAGCTCAATGCAGACTTACTGTCAGAATAGGTCCCCAAGGACATGTAGCACACAAAACCCAAGTCATCAAGGATCAAATTGTCTTTTATGAACCTCAAAATCTGTTAATCCTTATGTGATTTGTTTTTTTTTTTTCCTTGTATTATCCTAAAAAGTATTGATATGAAAATGATTAATAATGTACTTCATGTGCAAAATATCCTCTCTGGAGGCATTTGTGCTAATGCACAAAAACAAACTGAGCCATCTTAAAAGAAAGCTCCATTTTGGCATTTTATTGTCTGTTTTGAAGAGGATTTTTTTTCCAGGTACTCAATGCCTAATTCCCTAAGAAAATTGCCTGCTTATGAGGAAGCAGATAATAGCAGTTTATATGATGAGGGCTGTTTGAGTAGCCATGTCCAATGTCTTTTTATAAACCCTTGGTTTGCTCCATGCATAGCTTCCACTCCTTTGATTATGAAGGTCAGAGTATATATGGTGGGCAGCTGAAAGCTGTTGTCTTGGCAAAGGGAGATGCAGCTCTCAGTGCTCCATTCCGCTGTGACAGGTTTCAGAATTAAGTGCTGGCTGAGCAAAAGGGAGGCAGAGAGTGTCTGGAAGCAGAGGCTCCCCGTTGGGGATTGTCACTGTAAGCTGGTTGTCCTCCTCCAGTACCTTCCAGGTGGAATTTTATTGTTGAGAGTGAATTTTACAGTTCAAGATAGGGAATGTGTGAAATGCTGCTTTTGCATCCTTCTTAGCATGTGAAGCTGTGAGTGTAGTGGTGCTGTGGTGGGCAGAACCAGCCTTTGGATGGGATTGCTTTTAGCTGTGCCAGGTCTGCCTGGCCAGGTGAGCATCACTGTTTCTTGTGATGTTCTTATTCCCTGTCACCATGTGGTCAGTGCTCTTCCCATCGGACTCCTACTCAGCAGGAAGTGAAAAGACTTAACTTGGCAAAGCTTAGGGAAAGTATTTTACCTTTTTCCAAGTTCAAAGACATCTTGATATAGCATCCATGTGAGAAAGGCTCTGGAGAAGCCCAAGGGTGAGGTTCATTAGATCACAAACACATATGGCCAGATAAGAGCCATCCATTAATTCCCTAATCCTAAATTTAGAGGCATAAAGTTATCATCTATTAGTTTAGAGACTGTAACTGGAATGTAATGTTGTAGTGGAAGTGGATGACAAAGAGGTATCAAAACCAACTGCAGCATAATATCTGCTGGGATACCCAGAGTCTGATCTGGCTGCATGGCTGAACTCAGTAGCGTGCACCATACCTCTGTGCCTTCTGTCAGGTCACAAACACACCAGTATATAATCTCTGCATCTTGGCAATTGGTCCTCATTGGAACAATATTTATGCTCTGCAATAATATGCATAGGTCTTCATCTCTCTTAGAAATTGGTTCTGAACCAGAGTCATCACTCAGGTGCAAAGGATTATTTAAAACCCTGGACTGTGCACAGTATAATCCCCTGGAGTCACTCCCCATATGCAAAGATATAAGCAAAAGAAAATGTGATCCACCACATCTGAATGCTTGTTGTTAATATGTTTACATCTCTGTTATGCAGTTGAATATGTCCTTACGTTTAAATTTACAGGTATGCTTTAAAATTGGAGCTCTCTCCCCCCTCTCAGATGTTTAAGAGGTAAATATGCAAGTGCTGAAGGAGTCACTGGAGTGAATATGAACCCTCTCCAAGATCTTTAATGAAGACAGGTTTCAGGCAGCACTATTTCAGGAGTGTAGTTGAGTGGGTTTTTAAAAGCCCTCTCAGATATAAAGAACATATGAGGGACTTGCTTTTGTACCTCTTAATCACAGCACCCATGAGCAGGTGCATTGCTCTCTCGTTCCAGCTGCCACCTGTGAAGTGCAGCATCACCAACAGTGCAAAGTCTGAGATGCCACATGGATTTGCACCCATGGAGACACTGGCTGCTGCTGGTGGTGCTTTTGGAGGCACTCTGCAGGCTTTCCATAGGGAGGCACCATCAGAGCTGCTGAGTCCAATTCCATATAACTGCAAGTGTAATAGATGTGTCTTGAAAATCCACTCCTCACCTCTCTTACATCCAGTGCTGTCAAAGCTTTTCCAGAGTGCTGCAATAAGTCTGAGCTACTCAGTACTGAAGATTGTACTTGGCAGAGACTGCATTGGGCCACAAGAAAAGACAGGAGATCAAAGGCTTTGTCCTTGATTTTTGCAGTAGAGGAAGAGTGTAAATTGTGGTCTATTATAGGGACTTTCATCAGTAGGGGCTTTGGCAGGGTTTTTAGCATCTTCTCCTCTTGTTAGAACATTTGAGAAAAGATCATTTTACAATGGAAAAAAAAATACATGTTAATAACCCCAAGTAATTTCCTGTGGAAACTCAAACCACTGTTACACTTAGAGTTGAACTCTCATCCACCCAAAAGAATTGTACAATGATAAAAAAAAGGAAAAAAAATCAATCATCTTTCTTCAGCATGTGAGTACAAAGAAGACAGTACTGGCTCTGGGAGAGGTTTTTGTTATGGTATAACAGACATAGCATCTGCACAGCCCTGTGCACTGCAGTGATGGTGCCAAGCAGCTGGCAGAGATCTGACCTGAAGAGTATGGGGTGTTGCCAGGGACAGCAGCAGCTTTGATTTGGCAGTCTGAGTTACCTTTCTGTAGCTGAAGAAGCTCTGGAAGCCACATGCTCATTGCAGTGTTGCTTTTGGTAGTTGATTTGGTTTTGTTCAAAGTGGGAAGGCTTTTAGTCACATTAAGTACCCTATTCTACTGATGGGAAAATTATAGTGTTTGTATCTGTGAATTTCTCCCTCAAAGGATCATCTCTTTCTACAGTCTAAACTCCTTTTAGAGGAGTAGGCAAAACCTTCAGCACACCTTCATCACTCAGCCTGTTAATAAAGGGCTTTGGACTCTGGAAACCTTCTTCTATTTTCTGACTTGTAATATTTCTCTGTCCACACAGAGAAATTACTTTCAGCTGAATGCTCTGCATTTTGTATGAGCAACTGCAGGAGGAGCTGATGGGAAGCAGCCTGCTGCAGCCCTAGGCACAGGGCAGAGGGGAACTCCCATTTGGTGGAACAGTTAATAGGAAAACGGATGTTTTTTATCTTGGATTTATAAGAATTATATAAAAACTCTTGACAGATGTGAGAGAAGAGTGGAAGCCCAAGGACTCTCCTTTTGCCAGAGAAACACTTCCAGTCAAACCTCGTGGTTGGTGCCTGAGTCAGAGCTCACTTGGGTCGATGGGATCTCTCTCCTGTCTTTCAGTAGGTTTTGAAGGAATCTGGTGATTAAAAAGAACTCGCATCCCTTCCTCTGAGCAGAGGTTAGACCAGAGCTGGGTCCAGCTTTGGGGGTGTCCAAACTGAGCAGTGACTCTGCCTTGGGGGCTGGCAACACTGCATCCTGTTTACAGTGGATTATTTAAACCTCTTCCAGCAGTAAACACTCTTGGAGCACCACAAAGCAGTGCTGAGAACTCTCGGGTAGCTCTTTGACTCCTGGCACAGCTCTGGGGGTGAGGGTGGTAGCTATGTGTGTGACTCAAACCCACTCACCTCTGCTTAGTCATTTCTCTCCTCAATATCTACCTCCTCCTATAGGTTTCTTCCTCCTCAACTCCTCTGAGAGGCACTTGGTGCAGGTGTCTGTGTTACACAGAAAGGAGATGATGCAGCAGCACCAGGCAGGGACTTTTATTACTGCCAGCTTTGTCTGTAAGCTGCCTTTTGCCTCCAGATTTTAGTGCCTCTGGGGAAGATGAGAACCATTTATTATATTTTTATTCTAATGTTTCTCTGGCTTAATTATTTGAGGGTATGTGTCAGAGTCTATCACTGTCAGATGTTGCTGCTGAAAGGCAATTTCAGCCAGTGAAAACTCCAGCTGGCTGGGTATTTACATAGGTTTTAGTGAGAGCAATGAAGTTCTCTTTCAGTTTTCCTGTGCATTTGGATCGGACCTCTTCTCTTTTTAGTTTTGCTTTAAACTTGATTTTAAAAGCTTGATCAAACAGAATAGAGAATTTACTCCATGTGCTCTACTTCCAGTCCTGAATCCAAACAGCTTTACCCCAGCCATTGTTTCACCCAGGACTGCTGCAGGGACATGCTGTCCTGAGCCCCTCTTGGCTGGTAGCCGGGCTCCTGGGCAGAGAGGTTTGTTCAGACCATGGCTGGAGGAGCTGCCATGGCCATGTGCCACCAGCTGCTGCTGGCTCCTTGGTCACGCCGACCTGGAGAGGTTTGTTCCCCTGAGACTTTCCTGCATGTGACTGTGCTGGTTGCAAATGATGAGGGTAAACAGAAGCACTGGAGAGGAACAGTAATAAAGGAGCCACAGGCATCTGTTTATTTTTTTGGAGAGGGGTTTGGATCCATTTTTAAATTTTTCATGATAACTTGTAGTCAATCAGAAAATCAGTGTTGAGAAACTCAAAGACTTAAGAACTAACCACTAGGAGCACAGCTTTTTCTCTGCAGGCTGCAGATAGCCAGGTACATTTACAATTCTTTACTAATCAGTCTGGGACTAGACCAGCATATTTATGCAAAAACACTAATACTTTTATTACTGAAGGCAGCCCAGAGCTCAGACCCCTACAGTTTGTCTCGAAAATGGAATATTTTATTTCCCCCCACCAATAGCATAGGGTTTTTTGTCTCTTGGCAGTTTGCAGAAAAACTTGGAGGTACGTGACATATGGCAAAGAGAACATCATAATCTGCTGTGCCATATGAGCAGCTCACATTGCAGTGGGCACGTTCCTGGCTCCACAGAGCATCACGGCCATAAAACTATTCCTTGTTTCCTGATGGGAATTTGTGCCTTTGCCTTAACTGTCTGCAATAATTCATATGTATTTGCTCTCAAAATATTCAATGTGAAATCTTCCTTTAAATAGAAATTTTACTTAGTATTGGTAAAGGGGGTAGGGGTTGGTGGTTCCACTTCCCCAGGCAGTGGGGTTGATATGAAGAGTGCACCTCCAAGGGTAAGCTGGTATTTGCAGACTCAGTTGTATTCACACAGCCATGCCAAAATGGGGTGAAATAGCTTTTTTTTCCCATTTGTGTGATAGGTACAGTACCAGTGTGGGACTCATAAAGAACACTGCTACTTTCTGTCATGCTTCCCATGGTAGATTTGCTACTGCTGATGATGGTCAGGCATTTATTTTGTAATGACTGTCAGGACAACTGGTATAGTGATGATACAAAGCTGTGTGGCTGCATTGAAGAACCACAATCAAATGGTTCTTTTGAGCACTGACTGATAGAAGCCACTTCAGTAACCTCTACGAGGTAAAGAGCAAGGCACAACAAAAAGAGACCAGATGATACATGTGCAAGGCTTTCTTGTTTGACATTAGTGATCAGCAAATCTTTGACTAAAAAAAACACTTCCAATAAAACGAAACATTTAAAACATAGGGGAATTGTCTTCAGTGGGATTTTTCTGCACTGGGCTCAACAGGAGAAAATTAAAGGTAAACCTCTCTCTCATTGGCACAGTTTGGGGAAGGAAAGCCTGGTCAGTGCAGCTGAATATCTTCGGGCTTTTTGTTCCTGGTGATGGGAGCATAGAGATAAAGGCCTGTGGGAACATTGCTCCGTGGAGAGGAAGGTCTGTGTGGGGCATCACTGAGCTCAGAGAAAATGCTGCATCTTGAGACTGCTTTTGTCAACCTGACAAATGAAGCCTTTTTGCCCCCATTGACTGCAGGATGCTCTGGGGTGCACTGAGGCCAGGGCTTCTGGGACACTCTCTCACCAAGCTGCAAGCTCACACCTAGGAGTGGGGGGGTTGAAAGGAGGCTGTATGTCTTTGACCTAAGGTACAGAGACTTGAAGGCTTTTGATTAGAGCATAAAGAGCATATTTATCTTCTTAAGAGATGTATCTGGACTTGGAAGCAGGACTACTGCTTAATTCTGTAAAGTGTTGCAGTAGAGTTCCTGTACCCTAAGCTACAGGTGAAAAATATCTCTGAAGTAGCAAAACAGGGCCAGAAGCATGTGTATGTGAGATGTGGGATTATAGAAAGAGGATGGGAGGTGGTGTTGGAGTAAAGAATTAGACCTGACAGGTTTTCTTCACAGCCTCCAATTAGGGCGTGGATATTTTTGCTGAAGTGTAGAAAAGGGGCTGGCATTTCTCTGCCTTCCTCAGCACACAGAGGGAGGATGTGCAGGGACACCAGCAGTTTTACTTGTCAGTGGCAGAGGAGATCTGACTTTTGAAAAAGAACTTTACCTTGTACCCTGAATAGCTTGGATGAGAGATAGGTAAAAGATTCTCTCCTTGGGGGGATAATCAACTTTTCTCTTGTAGGGTCTAAGCTGGTGAGCTGTGGGCTGCAGCATCTTCCCTAAGTGGGAGAAATAGCAGAAGACAAGTTGTTCACTTGCCAAAGAGCTCTCTGTTCCCCGCCCCCTCAGCCAGTTCAGAAATGTCTTCCTGTTGGTGGCAAGAAGTTGAAAGAAGGTAGGAGAGTATCTGACAGAACCACTGGGATTTGGAGTGGGTTTTAGAGACTTTTCTTAGATGTTGGTAAAATGATGAATGCAATACTGAGTGTCATTAGCTTGATTGGCCCAGTCTTTATGTTGCCAGTGGCCCCGGGGTTGTTCTCTGCACTGCTGCTTTGAATTAGCACAGCACCAAAGGGAAGGAGACTCTCTGAATATTTGTCTCCCAGAGAAGTGCTGAGACATTGTCTTGTGTTTGGCAGTTGTCCGAGTACATCGTTTGAAGGTGCTACCTCTGCTCAGTCCTTGAGGTGTCAGAGCACAGCTACTCAGCTGAGATTCAAACGTGCATCTCCAGAGCCTCACATAGTGATTAAGCATTCAAACGAAGCAGCTGCTTTACAACTGGTGTAACTAAGGCATATCTTGGCAAAGGGAAGAGCCTCTTCCAACCCCATGGTGGTCCTCAGGCAATTTCATTAATCCTAGAAAGGGTGCCAATGTAAAGGTCTTTCCAAGCTGCCTAATGCACTTTTAAAAGACTATGTCTTATTTTTTAAAGGACTTAGAGGTGTAGGAGCACACATTTGATTGAAAACCACTTGGACTGGGCACTGAAACAGCTCTAAGGGCCCAAGATGTAAAGCAAATGTACAGTGCAATCCTGCAGATGTCCCTATGCAGCTCCCAACTCCTTGTTCAGTGCTCAGGCTAATGACAACCTCCCCAGGGGTGGAGGTTTATGTATGTATTGCAAAAAGTGGCTGAAAAAGGAGCTGTCAGTGACAGGGAAGGAAAGGTGTTGAATATTATCACAGTGATCTTGTCAGCAACAAGTCCTGACTTATGGTAGTTCCTTCAGCTGAGGTTGTGAAATGCCTTGTTATTTGCTGTCAGAGCTAGATCTGCTGCTGGGATCCCACCTCAGTTTCCCATTGCCATTATGAAGATCCAGAGAGGAGCAAGCAGAATGGCAAACCCGCTAAGGAAGCATTTGAGCCAGGTGGGCTGGATGGTCTGAGCTGTGTGTAATCACCTGGACACCACTGACAGGAGAGCTGGGATGAGGAATCCCTCCTTGGATCCTCATGGGATCAGCCTGAGGTATGACACTGACCAACTTATTACCTATCTGGTAGTCTCAGGTGGCCTTGTATGTGCCAACCAGCAGGAGCAAAAATGCTTGTGGGAGTGTGTATCAGGGTTTGAGAACAGCACATACATTTTGCAGTAGAGTTCTAGGAAGCCTAAGAATTCTTGATTTAGACCCAAGGCCATTCTGAAAAGAAGAGTTAAGCGTTTTTTAAATGTTACTCTCTATGTGTTACATGCTATTTTTCTCTGCAATGGAAGCTGTCTGCACTGCATTATGTATTAGGCACTTGAAAGCATAACTAGTTATGTAATTATTAGAATTATATTTGCATTCACAACTAGGATGTATATAACTAGTATGGTAATGCATGGTAATTAAAGAGCAATTAATCATTTTAAAAAATGAGGTTTGAATTTATACAGCTATCACAGATGTAGTAAATACTCGTTGCTTATGAAGAATAAATCAGGTGTGTTTTAATATGCAACCTTAGTCCTATATAAACACCTAGTGCTAGTTATTTAGAACAGATTTAACGTGTTCCTTATTCATATTACACAGCTACTGAGTGACAGTCATTATAATGTATTTGACTGCTTTTGCATTATTGCACATTAATGCTTCCAGCTGTTCACACTGGGCTGGCTCGTGTTTCAACTGGTAGGAAATGTGCAAATTCATTCAGTTTTACCCTGCAAGGTAGAAGGTTTTACTTATGCTTAATCCAGCCAGGCAGTCCATACAGGCTGTGCAAAACTGTCTTTCTTTGTGTGGTTTGAAGCTTCATGATTCTGCCAGGGTATCTTCTAGTGCTTTATCTGCAGGCTTCAGGAACTCTGTGGAGGACAATCAAAGTCCACATAGAGCTGAGGGCATTTGATGATTTCTGATATAAGAAATATCCAAAGTCTCTCCTGTCAGAGAAGGAAACAGGCTTTTGTACAGTCTGTTTGTGCTATAAGTTTGTGCTGCAAGTTTAGAATTGTGTTATAGGACTGGGATGGACAAGTCCAAGCTAAATTAGCTGAACATGCTGGCTGCTGCCTACTGTAAACTGATAATGAGCAAACAGGAAGGCTTGTACTGTGCAGCCAAGCAGGGCTAATTAAAGTATTGCCTTGGCTGAGTTGGATTCAGCCAGAATGCTCTGAAGTGTGAGAGGGAGTTGGGGTGGGTTCAGCCACAGCCTGGGACCAAGGCAGCTGCTGGAGGCTCCACAAGAAGGAGGGGGGTAAATGTCCTTGCTTGGGGAGGCAGGTGAATCCCCTCTTGGCCCCCCTCACCTTCCCAGTTGCCCTTACACAGCAGGTTTGGGGCTCTGGAACTGGAGGCCCAGGCAAATGAGGATGCAGATGAAGGTCCCTGCAGGGGGTGCCTGGGGTGGGTCAGCCAGCAGTAGAGCTGCTTGTGTGGAAGAAAAAAGGAGGGTCATGGGGTTGACTGACAGCTATGTGAACATGAGGCAGCAGTGTGCCCAGGTGACCAAGAAGGCCAATGGCACCCTGGCCTGCATCAGGAATAACATGGCCATCAGGACTAGAGAAGTGAGTGTACTTGTTGCTGGTGAGGCTGAACCTTGAGTATTGGCTTCAGTTTTGGACACCTCACTATAAAAACATATATTGAGGTGCTTGAGCAGGTCCAGAGAAGGGCAACAAAGCTGATGAAGGATGTTGAGAATAAGTCTTATGAGAAGCAGCTGAGGGAACTGTGGCTGTTTAGTCTGAAGAAAAGGAGACTGAGGGGAGACCTTATTGATTTCTCCAATTCCATGAAAAAAGTTGTAGAGAAGTGGGTGTTGGTCTATTCTCACAAGTCACAACTCATAGGGCAAGAGGAAATTCCATCAAGTTGTACCAGAGGAGGTTTAGTTTGGACATGAGGAAAAACTTCTCTACCAAATGGAAGACTGGAAAAGGCTGCTCAGAGAAGTGGTTCACTCACCATCCCTGGACATATTTAAAAGCTGTCTAGATATGGTGCTCAAGAATCTAGTGTAGTAGGGGGCCTGGTAGAGTTAAATAATGGCTGGACCTAATGTTCTTAAAGGTTTTTTCAAAACCTTCTGTGATTCTGTGCAAGTGCCTGTAACTTCTCTACTTACTTGTTGCACCATGAAAGGGTTCCAGCATTAAGATAGTTATGAGTTTTACTCCTACTCTTCTGATTACTTTATTCACATTCACTTCTAGGAAATAAGATCACAGATTTTTGAGGTCTTTGCCTTTAATTTCTGGAGCCGGTGATACCTTAAACGGATGATTTCAGCTCATTTGGTTTAATTCAGAAACCAATCAACCCAAATCATCCTCTGTGATAAGTAATGAAACTAAGTTCAAGCACTTTTCAAAAGTGTTTTCCCAAGGTGCTTGTCTGAACTCAAGCCGTGATGCATTTATAGGACAATTAAGGTCTGAAGCTCACTTGAGACTTCATCAACAAGGTAAGAGAGTGCTAGTAATTATTTTAATTTTTCAAGTCAAGACATTTGAGTGGCAGAATGACGCTGTGCTTCCTTTAAAGTTACTGCATCTCTCTTTTTTATCTTCCTAATAACTAGTAATATGAAGTCTAGGTATTCAGTTTGATGTTATTTTCTCTCCTGATCATGGTATTTCTCAAGAGAGAAATACAAGTTTGCTATTCCTAACAGCAAGATGTATTGCTGTATATTAACAAGAAAAAAAAATGCCCTTTCACTAAAAGTTCAATGTAGATAGCCCTGAACAATACCCAGTCTGGATGGTAGATTCAGGAGCATCAGCAAGTGTAATGTTCACCTAAATAATACAGATGTAAAAGTGATGGGGGTGTTAAAATAATTGACTGATGTAGAAGCCAAACAGAATTCTGCATCCTCAGTAGGTTTTTGGCTGAGACATGAGGCTGGCTGTTTGCATTTTGCCAGGCTCATAAAACATAGTGATGATGTAGTGGAAGAATTATATTTCTGTATGTGTCAAACAGTTCTCGACTGCAGTGTCCTTTTGCCCCCTGAAGCATCATTCTAGCACGTGCTTGCATCAGGTTCTGCCACCTCCTAACAAGTATTAATTGCTTCAAATTACTTTAAGACAATCTCTGTGTGGCTATATCAGGAGAATTGATGTGGAGACTTTAAGCTTTGAATGACTTGTTCATCTGTGAAGCCTGCTGCTGTTAACCTTGAGTTAATGACTGTCTTATGGCTCTCAGGTGCAGGCTGTTGGTGGATCTCAAACCAGTTCCCAGAAGACTAACCCAGCATGATATAAACCCACCAAAATGGAAGCTATTGTAGCTGGCTTGGGAGTGAACACCTTGGAGAGAACAAAACTTGGAGCATATTTGTGAGTATGGGGAATGTACTCATGTCATTTCTTTTCAAAAGATAAATGGATGGTTTTAAATGTCATCATAGAGTTCTCTCAGTAGGCTAAATTCACTTGAGAGTGCTTTTCTATTCAGAAGAACATTATGTGAAAAAGAAAGTGCTCAGCCACAAAGCAAGCTATAAAAAGGTTAATGATTTTAAGGCAAAGTTAGGTATGATAACTGATAATGTTAAAAGTTGTGTTATTCCATTTTCTGTAGTAGTGCACATCTGTTTCTTTCATTTCACTGTGAGGTTTTGTCTCATGAAAGAGCCCTAAGTTTGGGAGCAGAGTACTTGACTGTACTTTTCTACTGGACTTTTTAAAGGTCTGCAACCTGGTACCAGCACTTAGGTAATTAAGCTTTTACCTTCTAACTTTGTTTTAGGAACTTTATTGATTCCTAGGTGGAATTAATTGGTACTTCTCACAAAATAAATAAATAAATAAATAAACAAAATCCTAATTCTTCCCCTTTCAGAGGTTTGGGTGGAAAACACTTCCCACTGCCTTTTTAGTCAGTGGCTTAATAGAATGGATAACTTTTGAGAAGTAGAAGGGCAGGTTCTTCCAGCACTCTGCAGGCCTGATGAGCTGAGCAAGAAAAAAAAAAAGCAGCTATGTGTTCTGTCCAGTAGTCCCTCTCATAGGGAATTTAATTATGTGGGGTTTGTATGGAGGGAACAGAGGCAGAAGGATATGTGACCTTTTCATGGTTGTAAAGAACCCTAAATTTGGGCTGGAGATCAGTTCCATCACTCCATATGAAATGAGTCCTGCTCTATGTGGCTTTTATGCTGCCCACAGAGATATTGCAGGGTAGGTGTCTCCATCAACAGGACTCTGATGCTTGTTTGAGACTCCCAACCAAAGATGCTGTGGTGGAGCTGGAGGATGGATGAGCCAGGACTGAGGATGCTCTGATGTTGGTGGCTTTTCCTGGAGTAGGGAGTACCATGAATAGGAAAGGTTTGCTGAGAATAAATTTGACACAGTGGAACAAAGTGTTCCCCTTAAATGTGTTCTGCAGCCAGAATAGCAGCAGTGTTTCTGCCAAGAAAGGGGCCTGCTGCAGGAACAGTTTGGCAAGGGAAAAAATATAGCCAAATTTGTGCAAAGCAGTCTGATAGTGGGTGGCTGGATTATGTAGTCTTGCTGATATTTAAAATTCATTATCTTTTGCAAAGTGTCTCTGAACGAAATGAAATGGCAGAGCAGATAACTCCTCTTATTTTGTTTTCTTTCCTTCCACTCCCTTCTGAGAGTTGTGCATTTAAACTTCCATTCAAATTCTTGAAACTTGAGAATTGAGACTGGGAGGACAGAGTCTGTAATGAAACCCTCATCAGGAACCTGAGCACAGGGCTAGAAATGGAGCTATTGCAATGTCAGAAATTCTTGGATTTGTTGAAACTTGGTCTCTGAAGGGATAAGCCAGAAAGAAATCCTAAGAGGAAAAAGATGATATTCTTTCACTTCAGAGTGCTCTTTTGTAGGTGTAGTCATTTCTGGGAGAAGTATCAAGATTCACAGCTATTCTCAACACTGCCATGTGGGATGAATGAGCTCCCATGAATGGAAGAATCATCATGATGTAGAAATCAGTGTGGTTTTGCCTTGGAAAGAGAGATCACAGCACAACAGTTGTGCTTGACTGCTTCTACTCTTTGACTCTGTACAAACAATAATCATTTCCTAATTGCCTGGCTCGCAAATGAAATGTCTGGCTGAATCGTTATCACTGGAGTAACTTTGACCTCACAAGGCTGAATCTGAATATTAGATAAGGTGTATTTACAAATGCATTTGCCTTGTCCCTCTTGTGGTCTTTATTCCAAAAGCAAAGGAGGACTGAGCTTGGGTTACAGATGCCAAAGATGTCAGAGCTGAAAGAAGAAAGGTTGTTGCTTCTAACACTCTCTCTTGTTGACTTAATGTGTATGTTCTGGAGCCCATGAGAGGTAATAAACAAAGGCAGCCTGTGGAGATGTTTTCCATTCTGGTGCTTTTCAAAGTACATCCCTACTTTGAAGCAGGCTGTTCCTGTGAACAATCTTAGCAATGCAGTCTAGTGTAGAGCCAGAGGCTTGACTCTTCATTAATCACAAGCTCAATAGTGATATAAATGAACCCTCAAAGAAATGAGTAGGAAGAAACTGCAGGCCAGGGCTGAGTGTTTTCTGTGCCTCTATCTATGAGCATTAGGGAGTCTGTGGACTTAAGGCTGCTATTGGTGCATTTTGCCCCTGTGCCTTTCATTTTGAGGTGTTAAAACCATCTGCAAATGACTCTCCCAACCTGCACAAGTGAATGAGTGTTTACAGCTGGGGGAATGTGTGTGTGATAGCACTGCTACAGTAGAGTCCATGGCTAAAGTTTTGCTGTGAAACAGTCCTGTGCAGAGTCAGAGAAACCACTTCTGGCTCCATACTTTTGCTGTTCTGAAGCTTTTCCTTCTGGTGGCTGTTGCCAGAGGAGGAGAATGTTCTGGGTTTTGGTCCTCTGATTTACTGTGTAAACTTGGACCAAGTGCTTCCATCTTCTGCTCTTCCCAGAGCAATTCCTAAACAAAAGCACACTTGCTGTAAATTCCCAGTGCTGCTTTGGCAATGCAAGTATTGCGTTTTCCATTTTCCTTCTCTGGATCTTGTTTCCTTTCACGTTTTAAGCTTGTTCTGTTTTCCCCAAGGGAGTACTTACATTCTCAGACTGAAAACAGAAGTTCATTCAGCTTTCTGTGAATGTTAATTTATTAAAAATATAGTTTTAGTATCCTTTGAAATGGTATTTTCCATGTAAAAATATTTATATTACTAAAAACCACATCTTTCAAATGGCAAAATGTCTGGGCATTAAAGAAAGTCAACCACTGTCTAGTAGCTTCAGTATATGTTTCTACAGTACAACTATGATTTTTATGGAGTAAAGCAATTAGACATAACTGGTTAAGCTACTATTTTTTAAATAAAGTTGATTAATTATAAGATTATTTTTAGTTAAGTTATGAAAGCTTCATGCACTAGAGCTTTACTGTGATCTTCTGAATCCTGGAAATGTTCATGTTTAAAGTGTAAAACATGGGTGATTTCAGTTTTTTCATCAAAGTGTAGTGGTAAAAGCTTGCTAAGGTTTTGTGGCAAACTGTCTCTAGACAGCAAAGCTGGTTTGTAGTTGTAGATAATGCAGCTCTCTGGTGGTCTGACCTTGAGTCTCAGGAGCCATCACTGCAGGTTTCCAGACCCCAGGCATCAAGGCTGTAGTAAAAGCTCTGAAACCTGCCTTTTGGGTTCTGATGTCCTTTGACACTCAAAGTGCTTTGAGAAATTTTTTGTTTTGTTTTTTTAAGGAAAAAGAAAATAAGAATGTTATGTTGAAATTATATTTTGTTATTTTCTGTTGAAAGAGAGGGAGATGTGCTATTAAGGGGATGCAAAGTCTCACCTCTCTGAGTCCATGCTGAAGACCAAATCCAGCCTGAGCTGATAGTAGCTTGTTTTTATTACGGGACTAGGAGTGTTCCCTCTTCTGGAAGAGCATATGGAAATTGCCACTTGGGTATTAGACTGTGTTATTAAATCACATAGTTCTCTCCAACAATGCTCCTTATTTCAGGGTTCTGTTAGCAAGAGCCACACTTCCGTAAAAGCCAAAATATTACTGGGAGAGAAGGATTAGAAAGTTAAAGTGGTAACTGTCTTATGCAAACACCTCTTCTCTTTTGGTGGTCTAGATACAGATTGCTTTCTCCAGTACTCTGTGTCTTCCTCTTCTTTCCTGGAATGACTGTCACCCCTCTGGGGACACAAAATACTTTATTTGATAAAGGAGTCTCTTGGTCTCTCACAGCTCTGGCTCCTTACAACACTCCTGAGAATATGGAGGGATACCCACTTCTTATTTTGCTCGTAGTTTTTCCCCTACAGCTGTTGCTGAACACAAATAATGCATTTACATGATGCAGTGCTCTGGGGGTAGAGTGCAGGGTGTTCCTGTGTGAGGGCAATTCCGCTCTCACTTTCTGTATCAAACTCCAGTGTAAATGGTGGCAGAAAAGGGGTGAGGTCTTTCAGATGGGAAATGATTTGAGAACTGACTTGGTGGCAGCACATGAAATGACACTGAAGTGCTATATCCTTTGCACTTTTAACCATGGAATGGTTTGTGTTGGAAAGGACCTTAAAGATCATCTAGTTCCAACCCCCTGCTGTGGACAGGGATACCTCTGACTAGATCAGGTTGCCCAAAGCCCCATCCAACCTAATCTTGAATATATCCAGTGATGGGAGCATCCCCAACATCCTTGGGCAACCTGTTCCATTGCCTCACCACCTCAGAGTGATGAACATTGAAAAGTCCTACTTTTAATTTAAATCTACCCTCTTCTAGTTTGAAGCCATCATTCCTCATTCTGTCCCTACAAGGCCTTGTACAAAGCTCTTCCTCAGATTTCTTGTAGGCCCCCTTCAAGTACTGGAAGGCTGCGATAAAGTCTTCTTGGAGTCTTCTCTTCTCCAGGCTGAACAACCCCTACTCTGTCAGCCTGGCCCTGTGGGAGGACAGAACAGGTGAATAAACCAACACAGTGCAGCTGATTATTAAATAAGTGGATCATTCAATAGATGTCAAAAAAATAAAGTCTGTGTTGTTTCTTGGCCACAATAGCTGTTCTCTGGCAGCTTTGCAAACCCAACAAAGCAAGTCTGAGCCCTCAGCTTGCAGATCTTTCACAGCAGTGTTCTTCTGGCCTTGTGCGTTGTGTTATGCACCTGAGGGAGAAAGTGGCTTTAATTGGACTGTGTGCAGATCACCAGGAAAATTGATTTTAACTTTTTAAAATCAATAGGTAGAATCAATCTAAAGTAAAGATAATGTCTTTTACTGATTAAATATCACTTCATCCTTCTTTGAGGGCAAAATGTTTACCATTTTAACTGTTTGAACTCTTAGAGACTTTTAGGGGGAAAGGAGAAAAAAAAGTGAAGAAAATCTAATTTTCCTAGTATTTGACGGGGTAGCCCTGTCATACCTTCCTGCTACTGGCTCTCTAATGTGTACTCTGATTAAAACCCCTCAACCTTCCTGATCTTTCCAGATTTGTGTAGATCATTAGTAAGAACATTAACTACTTCTCCTTTTTATGTTTTCTGGGTTGTTGGAGTGGTATTTTTCAAGCTGCTGTAGGCATGGAAGAGTTGTGGGCTGCATGACAGCGAGGAGTTCTTCATCTCAATGCACTGCCTTTTGATATATGAGCACGAGTATTTCCTCTTCTGAGGTGATGTTATTTCTTTTGCAGAAAACAATACTGAGAGAGAAAATAGGAGGTGTTTCTCCCAGGGCTATGCTGCTGAAGGCTGGGCTGGAGCCTGAAGCGTGGTTACAAAGATGTCAGGCCAACACATTGTTTTTAACCTGTTGTTCTTGCCCCAGTGTACAATTTGGAGACCTTGACACAAACAAGGACTGCAAAGTGTTGCATGATTGATAAAGCTAGAACCAAAGAGCCTCTTGCACAGATCTCGTGCTCCCCTGTTGCTCTGCAGCCCAGGCCTAGCAATCTGAAAGCAAGAAAAGCCTCTGAACAGCACCAAGAGTGAAATAGCTACTTTAGCACAGCAGAAGGCTTTCCTGTGATACTTCAAGGTGATGCAAAAAGCTTCATGCCAACCCATTTTTTATTGCAGCCCATGAGGAGTCTCCCAAAACTCAAGCCAAATGCAATCCTGTTGGCTGGCACTGTGCTGGAGAAAGGACAGCAGAGGAAGGACAACTTCCCAGCTGATGCAGCCC
The DNA here is from genome assembly GCA_025447755.1 of Corythornis vintsioides. Lineage (NCBI taxonomy): Eukaryota > Metazoa > Chordata > Aves > Coraciiformes > Alcedinidae > Corythornis > Corythornis vintsioides. The sequence continues at coordinate 24,145 of JAOEGS010015651.1, read as the reverse complement.
ACCAAACAGCAGCCACTGGTGAGTAGAGCTTCTCCTGACCACCTCTCCTTGCAGAGAGCACATGAGTGTCATGGGAAACGTAGCCAATAACATCTGGAAGTATAAAAGCAACCTGAGCAGAAACCAAGCCCACTCTTGTTCTTCAGCAGGAGGTGGTCTTGTCCTCCTGACCTTCTCCCTGCTCTCTATTTGCACACATAGAGCAGGCTTTGAGGTATCAGGCTTTTGCCTTGGTAATGTCAGCCTATAATTGCTAATAATTTACCCAACTTCTTTACAAAAATAACCTTCAGCACTGTGAGCTGTACTTCTGGAGAAATGGTGTCGATTCCTGATGAGTGCAGTGAGAAGGTGCTGGCAGCAGTAGCTGCAAGTTAGTTCTACCAGGCTGATGAATTGAGGGCATTTTTTTCTGTTCCAATCAAAAGAAAGGCCCTGCAGTATTGCTGCACCAGTGGCAGCAGCTTGTAAATGTGTGTGTTGATGCAGCAGCTTAGCAAGCATCCTGTGTTTGCTCTGGATTCAGGTTTCATATATCTGTCATATATCTCAGAGAGAGTGGCAAAATGGAGTTTGTGTCACCATTTTGGATTTTACCTTCACTTTCAGTGTGATGAAGCAAAGAACTTAAAGATACTGTATTGTCCAGATTTTCTGCTTTCAAGAACCATGAACTATTAGCTGAAATGTAAGCTTATGACACTTCATGTGTTATGCTAGACAGGTTGTGTTATGGTAGACAGGTTGTGGCCTTGGAAGGAGGCCCTGTGTTTGCACTAGCAGGGAATTAAAATTACCAACTACAGGCTGATACTTTGTGCTGCTGAGTCAAAATGTGATGACAATAGAAGCTGTGCTTCAGAAACAAAATGTTAACACTGATTATGTTTTTCCCCTGTCAGCAAAAGAGTGTGCCAGTTGCTGAGAAATGTGATCCATTTTAGGTTATGGCTTCTTATGAATTTTTTAAAGCAATATGATTAACACTTTCATGGTTAGAAGCCCATGTCAATTACTTTGAAGGTCTTCAGAGAGATTAATGCTGTTGTTGCACAGTGGTGCATGTAGGTAGATGACCTAGTGCCCAATGTGGGCACCACTGGTGTCATGATCTTTAATTTGCTTTATTTTTTTATTTATTTAAATTCTCTGTGTTTGATATTTGTGTGCAACTCTGTGTGCTGTGCTTAGAATTTAAACAGATGTTCTGGAAGTGGATGGTAGGTGGCATGTTTTTAGACATTATGGTCAAGAAATGTTATTTTGTGAGCCTGATGGCTGTTATTCGGCACCCTGGTATAAGTTGGCACTTACAAGCAAATTGTCTCTTGCTACTGACACTGAAGAACATAATAGATGCTATATAATGTTAATCTATTCATAATAAACAACAAATTTTCATGTTTCCCTGGTGTCTGAGTTGCTTTTCCTATAATTTTTGTTCATATGATGCTTTAATATGAAAATATCTTACTGGAGGGTATGCAGAGGTATCTGGAGAGGTATCAGCAATCTAGTTATTTATATTTTCCTTTTTTTCTTTAATTTTTTTAAAATTTGAAGTTGGTGGATCACAGCCTGTCTTTCACTATTGCTGACAGTCCAACTGTTGCTACAGCCTTAATGGAAGGGTGGAAGACATTTCAGGGAGAAGTGGTGTAAAATAGAGATTTGTGTATTCTGGAAGAAGTGTAGGGATTCCCATTCTTACAAAACAACAAGAAAAAGTTTCTTCTGGGAGCAGATGCTCCCAGGCTGCTGGCCCAGGCAGGGGCAACACACCAAGGACAGATTACTTGTTATCAGAGTTTTCACTTTTTGTCTGAAGCTCTCCAGACTTGCAGCCCAGAAGGCTAACACCCAGAATGTAGAATATAAAAATATTCTGAACGTTATTTGTGCATCTTCCCCTCAGAATGACACGTTCTCACAAGTGCCAGGAAAGCAGCATATTTCTGCCTTTTTTTTTCTTAAGAAAATGAACCTCTTATGATTATAAGCTCTGTGCACATCAGCTTTTCTGACAGTTCCCCTTGTAAATTTTGGCTCAAGAGAACAAAAATTTCAGAAACATAAGGCTTATAAGAATAGCAGTTGAGGAAAACCCAATTAGAGAACCCTTGGAGGGGAAGAAGGTGCAGGCCCAGGATTTTGCTAGGCCTGCAGGAATCTACAAAGGATGGAGGTGTTATTAATCTTCCACCTGCAGAAAAACTTCAGGAGGAGTTTGTTGCAGCAGGAGGCACCAAACAGGATCTGGCACAAGCTGGACTCTTGCTCCTCTTTGGATTCTCTGGTGTGTAGTACTGAGGACCCTAATATAGGAGCTGCAGCATAATTCTGCATAAATGCTCTCAGCTATAATTAACAGGTCTATTGCAAAGTCCTCTTTATTCTAATAGTATAGATCACTTATTCTCCAAATAACACTTTTATGGTTTGTTTTGTTTTATGTTTTTGTTGTTGTGGTGGGGTTTTTTTTTTGTTTTGTTTGGGGTTTTTTTTGTGTGTGTTTGTTGTTGTTATTTTGTGTTTTGTTTTTTTGCATATTCTTTTCTCCTGATTTCAGGACTATGTTGCTTCCTTAACCCTTTGCTCATGATGCTTCCAGGGTCTTTCCTGATTACATTTTTTCTCATGTTGCTGCTTGGGTCTTCTTTGTAAGCCTGAATTCAAGCTGCAGAGGTCTGAAATGGAAAAGCAAACATGCACATGTGATTAAAGCCTATCTCATGATTATATTGAAAAATGTTTGCCAATGTACAGTCCCACCACTCCTAGGATGTGCATTATAGTTAAGCACAGAACAGCTTGACAGCTCTTTCTCTGCCTGTGAGTAGGTGAGCTGTTTTGAGCAGTGTTATCTATAGCTTCTGTTATCTTCTAGTCTTCAATTCTTGCTCTGACTCTGGTCTCAGAGGAAAGAAGAATCACTATCATGAAACAAATAATGAAGAATGGAAATTGAGTGGTGTCATATTAATAAAGTTCATGGTGTACCTGCATTTACTGCTAAAGGATATTGAGGAAATTGAATCAAGCTGATAATGATCTCCTTGTATGTAACCTCAGGAGTAAGAGAGAAAAAAATCACTGTGTACAGTGTTAATCAGAAAAGGGGAGATGTGGACACAGGCAATGTTGGCTCCTTACTGGCTTTTGGCTCCATTGTGCTGGGGAAGACTTGTGTAATTATACAGCTGTGAGTAGAAAGTATTTCCATGCCTTTGTTTAAAGTGTGCTGCCTTGTAGTTTCACTTGATGCTCTCTAGTTAATGAATTGCAGGAAACAGGAAATAGTTGGGCAAGGTGGTTGTGTGTAGAAAACCACTCAGCCTATTGACACAAACCTGTCAGCTTTAAAATGTGAGAGCACACAGTCCTTAATGGAAGGAGTGCTACTCTAGCATATCTTCAGCTCAGAAATGAATGTAAGGTTCAGCTGATACTAGATGTCTGGCCACCAGCCTGTTCTCTGACCATGGTTTTCAGATTTGGGTGGCTTGAGCTTGCTGCCATAAAAGATTTGTTTCTCTCATCAGCTACACAGCATCTTCTTCCCTTCAGGGGCTGGGTGGGATGTGAGGCAGCAGCAGTGGGGAGCTTCCTGGTGCTTCTGGTCCATGCTATATAAGTGGATTTTTGCAGTCAGTTCTCTTTGCGTGCTGCTCATTAGGGAATATTTTGCTTTCCTGCAGGTTTGTCAGATGTGGTGAGGGATTATCTCTTCTAGCAGCTTCATTTGCATTCTATAGAAACCATGCTAGTAGTCCCTCACTGCATTTGCAAAACACTCAAGTTATAAGGAATGTGATTTTTATTCTAAGTAGGATAGAGGTGATTAATGAAGTTCATACTGGTGCTGGTTCATGAGCAAGGAGCTTGGTTTTGCTCAGCTTTTGGAGTCCAGTGGTTTCTGTGGTCTTCAGTAGAAAAACTGGAACATTGAAATGTTGTGGCAGCCTCAGTAAGTCATTGATTTTCTAATTGAGACCTTAAACAAAGAAAAATGAGGAAGCTTCAATTCACTCCTCGCCCTCACAACAAATAAGGATGCTAACTGCCAGAAAAATGCTCTAATGATTGTATCATGTTGGTCCTCTTAAAAGAGGCAAGTGCTTGAAAGGGAATTATGATAATGCTGTGATCATTGTCTGGGCTGGCTTAATGAGTTTAGCGGCTGTCGCAATATTAAATACTTTACACTTAAGAAAAATACCTCCTGTTCCATTCCAAAAAGATCAGAAAAAGCTGCTAGAGCTTTTGCTTTTGTGCTGGATATATCACATGGAGTTCTATACGCTGCCAAAATAACTGCTAGTTTGGACACTGCAGTCCTCTGGGGATTTGGCAGCTTTGGTGCTTCAACATAAACAAAAGACTAGGCTCTTGGAGACTGATTAATAAATTATATGGAAGTTTGACATATCAGAGAGGGTGGCAAAGTGGTTGGAGTGTGCATTATATGTATGCATCTACATAAAAAAGTGAGGTGAGAGTGTCAGGAAAAAGAGTCCTGTGTCAGATTTGCATAATTAATCTAAGCATTGGGAGGGTGTTGCAAAGACAACAGCGTGTAGGGGAGAAGTAAGGAGGCTCCATATGAGGTCTGGTTTTGTTAAGCCATCTCCAGTTGCTTTGTTAGATGTCTCCAAGGTCACTTCCATCACTGGTGTGAGTTTGCCTTCTTTTGGCAGTGCTGCCCTGGCCATGGAGAGCTCTGGGAGTAACTGTCTCAGCTGGTATCCTATGTAGCTCAGAGGTAAGTGGCAGGTGATGGTGGAGAAAGCTTTGCTGGAGTGCTCTTCTTGGCCAGTCCCAGACCAACTGAGAATCACAGGGTCTGCTGAAAATGACAGACAAGGGTCAGAAAATACATGCCTGCAAGGAAGTCCAATTCTAATGGAGTTTCTCGTTGGAAAACAAAGGAGTTATGTAACTCAGACTGTGGAAAGACATTTTTTCCTTGAATAACTTAAAACTGAGGTGCTGTGATGCATGAGTCATTACAGACTTTGAGGCTCAGCTATGTGATATCCTGTAGAATAAGGTATCTCCTGTTGCTGTACCCTGGTTTGTGTTCAGTTCATGTTCCTGATTGTTTGGGACTTCTTTTCAGCACAAATTTTCACTTTAAAAGTGCATAATATAAATGCACCCACCCTCTGTCATTTCTGTGTAAAGAAGCCAGGTCAGGACTGAGAACAGCATCTTTGGCAATTAACATTTTTGTACTGGAAATCTGAAATTATTTTCCAGGCTGTTGAAATTTAATTAGTTTTACTGCTTAATAATGATGCTTTGTGTATCCTGTTAATTCCTAACAAAAAATAATTCAAACACCTGTGACTTTTGCTGGGAGATGTGAGTAACTAAGAGCTACTTAAAATTTATGGTGCAATCATTTTGCCCTCGTCATTGGAAACTCATTCACAGTCTCTGACAATTTTGAATTAAAGAAAATTTTAAGAGACTCGCTTAAAGCCTTCAGAATATGAATACAATAATGTGCTTCATACTGTGGTTTGCATGACAATGATATTAAAGGGCTAAGGTATATTCAAGAAGCCAGAGATCTGCAATAGATCATAACTGAGTTTGGATAGTGCCACAAGTGAAGAGACAGGGATGTGATTCACAGTGTGTATCTGTCTAGCCATGCCCCCTCTCCTTCATGCCAAAAAAAAAAAGGTTTCAGCAGCACCTGGGTAGAGATGCAGGCATGAAAACTATAGCACTTTACAGAGTTTTGGCACATGGGATTTGTTGATGTGTTCTGGTATTTATTCTTACCCTAATGTATATGCTTGGAAAAGTGGCAGGAGACAGAGAAAATACTCTTTTGTTATGTAGAGCAAACGTTCTGCTTTTTTGATTTAGTCAATTAAGATGTTGTTTGCAAGTACAAAATGTTTGTTCTAGACAAACTGATATATGAAGTCAAGCTGGGGCTGCATTTTCCAGGAACAAACAGTCCCATGGAGCATGTACTTGCCGTTTGGAGCTGGGAGAAATGTCAAATGCAAGTAGATTTTGTAAAATCACTCTGGTTTCTCAATGTGAATATCAACTATGGTTTGCTTTTTCATGATAAATTCATTTAGCTATTAAATTACAGGAAAGAAATCCACCACTTCAACAGAGATGCCTGAATGAGTCATGTGCATTTATAAATATAAAGGATGTCATTATGATTGGTTTCTGACCCTCAAAAAAACCCAAACCACTTCATAATTTCCCTGTGGTTTTCATTTAAAAACATATACTAGTTTTTTTGTTGTTTTTTTTTCTTAAATAACAGAATAAATAAATAGTAATGGTATTAAAATTCTGCACATGCAATTCTTAACCTCTGTTGCTTGTCTTAATATAAAGCTCTTAATGTTTTTGTGGGCCTTTTAGCATATAGAGGTATTGAGGTGTGTGTGTGTATATGTCTGTATGTAGCTGAATGTAACAAGACTGCAGAAGGTTGCTTTGGTTATACTCTGTGGGGCAGTAACATACACAGTGCCTTCTCCTTCCACATCAAGGAAGGGGAAAAAAAATAAAGGATGGCTATTGGAGTTTGGGTTGGATAAACCTCTGAGGCTGGAAGAGAAATCCTGTTGTCTTTTTTTCTGAGCACATCTCTAGTGGTTGGAAGTGGAGTGTCCTTTCAGATGATGAGTTAAAGGAGGTTCACCCCGGCTTGTTCCTGGTCTGCTCCTGCTTATTCAAACTGTAGGTTTCCTTCATCAGATGCACAACTCCAGTTAAAAGTATTTAATCTCCAAGTACAGAGGCATATCATGAAGCCACAGGTTCTCCAGGAGCTCACTTGGTCTCACTAGCCAGGACATGATTTTAAAAAAATAATCAAATAATCCTGACTTTCTCTCTTCTATTAGCTTTTTGAAAATGAGTTTTGGAAGCTGCTTTTTGAAACTCTCCAGAGGGATGCAAGAAAGTATGCTTAATTGATATGAATAAACCAACCTTTTCAAGCAACTTGGGGGTAAAAAATGTGCTTTTCAGAGTAGCAAAGGGAGGATTCCTGACAGTTTCAACCTAGAGTGACACCTGCTGAGCTCCCTGGCTTGGGTAACATGGGAGGCCATAGCAGATGAGCACAACAGCCACTCAACCCTTATAATGGGTAAAGGCAGAAGCAGTTTTGGCCCTGCTATGTGACATTTATAAAGTATGACACTATGTCATTTGCTGCTGATCTTGCCTGAAGGGAATTCAAGGGTGAGGTGTCCTGGCTTGAGTGAGAGTGATTTGTTTTGGTTTGGGATGAATAACAATTTTTCATCATGACATTTCACCCTTGGAGATCCTTCCCCAGATGACTGATGTAGGTTTGTAAACACAGAGCTTGGTCTTGGATTGCTGCTGCCACGTGGGTGCTGCTGAATCTGGCCCTTGGACCATCCAGTGCAAGGGAGATGCACAAGGCAGAGCGGGTGCCCTTTGCTCCCCTCTCCCCAGCTGATGGTCAAGACAAGAGCTGCAGGTCTGTGTTATTTTGGTAACTTACCTGGATGTAGAGAGAAAACTGGGTTGAGAGAGGTCAGGCTGAATAGTTGCAGAGAACAAATACCCTAAAGGTCAGCCACATCAATGTTAAAACTGAAGTTCTTGGCCAGTTACACAGCTACAAGTACCCCATGTCTCCAAGGCTTTTTTTACTCGGGTACATTTCATAAGCCATGAATTCATTTGAAAGCAAATTATTTTCAAATTCAGCCCACCATGAACAGCAAGGGGGCTCTGAGAGGTGTTTTGGTTGGATACTCTGAGACTGATTGCTGATGCCCCCATGGCTGGGAGCAGCTTGCCTCAGGTGCTGTGAGTTTCATCAGCCCAAGGTGCTGCACCAGCCAGGCCTTGTGCTTTCTGCTTGTCTGAATAAATGAAATGACAAAACATCCCAGGGTGGGGAGGGGGCATCATGTGGTTGTGTGGTTGATCCTGCATCAGGTGCTGGATTGCTGCTGTTTTCAGTTTCCAGCATTATTTAACAAAATAATATTCATCCATATGACAAAGCTAGTAAACAGAAACATCACACTTTGCTTTTAATTTTGACAAAGCAATAAAGTCACATGTCAAGATGGGATTATTTTTTTTTTTTATTTTATTTATTTAAATAAAATGCAACAGTATTATCCTAAAATCACAGGAAACCCTGAAGGGGGAGAATGGGGCACTGTAAACACAAAGTATCCCATAGCCTGGAAGTTTATGAGGCATTAAAGCAGCACCTGGAACCCTTTGGTGCCCTATAAACTGTTCTGTTACGTAAGCACATCTCATTATGGCTTAACTCAGGATATAAATTCCCTCTAGGCTGATAACAGGACTGTGCTTCAGCCTGGAAATGTCTGCTGCTTATTTACTTCACAGTTCTGGGGGCAGTGAGAAAGCTTGGCCATGTCTAATTCTTTCTGGGTTTAATGGTTACTCCATAGCAAAGGTTGCTGTTCTACTGGCCATAAAGCTGTGCTGATGTTTGCTTTCCTGCTGAGCCTTTACTTAAATCCTATTTGTAACCTCAAATTGCTGCAATCCCACTAAGGATTTTACTACAAATTGTATAAAAAGAACCTGGCATAAAGTTCATATGATAGGATAAGGGTGTCCAGAATGATTACCCTATGTCTGGATCTGACAAAATCCTGGGGATGCTGCCAGTGTCTCTGGAGGAAGCAGAACTGGGAAAGGTTTGTGGCAGTTGGCAGTGCTGGTAATTTGGGTCAGTCTGGACCACACCTTTGTGTTTGGTCAGCCTCCCTGCCCGAGTGAAATAATCATCCAGGGAGCTGCCATAGCTGGAATAATGTGAGAACAGCTTTTTGCCTTGAATGGGCTTAAAACAGTTTAATCTATGTGGTCTCAAGGAAAAGTGAAATGATACTTTAGGGAGCTTCCTTTGCACTTGTAGGTGTGAAAGCTGTCTTGGACATTCAGAAATGTCTTGAAATCATCTTTGTCTCGAGCCAGTTTGCATATTCTGGCACGATCTCTGGTGATTGTGTTGGAGCAAGTGAAACTGAGTGATGCCCAAGAGCTGAGTCACTTGTTTGTCAGTCTCATCATTTCTGACTCCTCAGTGACACTGACTGGCAGGACATCACGATGTGCCTCAGGGTGCTTTGGGTGACTAGTATTTTGGGGTTGGCATAACCTTGTATTATTGTGTTTACGCTGCAAAACAAAGAGCTTTTAATACTACAGACTCTTGTGCATATATCATGTATTGTTTTTTAATGTCCATGTTGCTGTGTATTTGCACTGAAAAGAAAGACTGAAGAACAGATAGTTGCCTAATGATGTGAAGTTGTTGAAGTTTCTTTCTATCTATGGACACACTCTGGACCTCAGACAACTGTGTGTCTTGCCTAGATGTGCTGTCACCTGCTGTGAGGTCCATCTCCAGCCCATGTTTGTTCTGCTTTCCTCCTCAGTACATCACTGTGGGGAGGCAGCATGTGGCATTTACCTGAGTTAGAGCTGTTGGCACTTTCTGATGGAATGCTGGATTTTTTATTTTTAAAAATAATCCATATCCCCAAACTCCTATATCTTCTCTAGATGACTGAGAGCAAGCTGTTCTTGGCCAAACATGCTTTTGTAGGGCTTGGCTGAAAAGCATCTATTTTCAATATTTTATTTCCAAAAGTAACCTTGGTTGATAGGAATGAGAAAAAATAGGATTATTTTTATTTTCATCTATAGCAATAAAATTATTCATATGAAAAGGATACCTGCTGGATCTAATACGAACATTTAGGAATAGAGCTTGGATAAATACTTGTTCAGTTCTCTGACTCAATAGGCTTGACTTTGAGAGGTTTATTCATTGTCTTGGTGTTATTATTGAACAGGGAAATACGCAAGAGATCTGGCACAAAACTCCCACCCAGCAAAGTTTAAAAGCTTGCTGTGTCAATGCCTGTGTTGCTGTGACTACTCAGATAACTTTTATTGAAAATAGGGCTAAAAAAAAAGTCACTTCTTGGACTTAATTCATCTCATTCTGAATGAGTCTGGTGGAAAGGTACTACAGTTATTTAAAGCATTGAATGTCAGGCAGGGTAACTGAAGAGTACAAATCTCTCTTTCATTTCTCTTTATTCCCAGAGTTTCAATTTTCCTAGTCACCTGCCAGTTATTTGATGTCCTCGGATGGTGCAGGGTTGGGTGTGGAGCACTGAGGCAGCTGCTGGGAGATTGGTGCAATTTCTGATGCTGTTACTGATTTGCTGGACTTTGGATAAATTTTTTGCTGTGCCTCAGTTTCTCTGCTGTTAACAGATCATGTTGTGAAGTGTTTTTATTTCTACAGGTAAAACAGTAGGAATAATTCTTTTATTATGATGTTACAAAATATTCCTTTCTTACCTTTCTAGTACCTGTAGTTCCTATTTTGATGATCTCTGTTCTCTGATTGTCCTTTATGTTCACTTGGATGTGATGCAAGATCCCAAGAGTGTTACATCAGTATATTTTCAGGACATAAATTTGGCCTCTGAAAGATGGGATGGTGAAGAGTTTATGCTGAAATCTGGGTTGCATGACTCCCTGAAGTGCCTGGACTTTGCATAAAAGCTCTGTTGTGTCAGGGCTGGTGGGGATCAGGAGATTTGGAAGTATTCCTGCTTCTTTTGTTGTGAAAGCAGCTCTTTTTCTGTTGTAATCAGCTGACCAAGATGTAGGTTCCCCAAGATCTGGTATTATGGATCTGTCAACAAGCTGGGTGCTGTTATTGCAGGGCATGGTGGTGGTACCTGCCCTGGCAGCCTTTGGGGCTCTGCTGTTGTGGATATTTCACTTTTAAAGAAACCTCATGGGATACTTGCACTAGAACCTTTGGAGATTGAGCCACCCATTTGCTGGGTTATCTAAGCAAAGAGGAACAAATTTAACCTCTGACTGACCTTCATTTGCTTTCCAGCAGTCTTAGTAAGTAAATACCATAAACACTAATTTTCCCAGCATTATGCACATGTAGTTGCCATTAATATTAATAGCAGCTATTATTTGCTAAAGAGAATTCTTTGTTAACTGTGTATTTATTGTAGGTTGTTTGGATAAAGTCAGGGTGTGATCTCTGTTTTGTAGCAGCTGCAGGTTTGAAGATGGGGAAAAGAGAAGAAATAATTAGTTGGCAGGTAGCCTATAATTAACCTGGATAGCATGATCTTGCAATGTAATTAAATACTCAGCACTTGCCATGTAAATATAGTGACCTGCTTGGCTAATATGTACTCTGGAACTGAGGCAGTGGATTTACGTGCAGTGCATCTCCATCAGTCAATCTCTGTTGCAAGCTGAGTTTCTTCTGAAACTTAATTCCTGACTGGTCTAAATCCAGCATGAGCCTTGTTAGGAAAGCCGAGTACTACGGGCAAAAGTCACACTTTGAGTCACTTCTCTGTTTTCCTTAGTTGATTAACCTGGAAGGGATTTATGCTAATGTATGGGAGCTTTGCAGAATTGAGTTCTCTTATTTTGGCAGCTGGAGTAATTTTAAATTGTAATTTACTTGTCTTTTTAATAATAAGAAATATGTTGTGGTTTGGTTTTTTTTTTTGTCAGTGAATCTGATTCATATTTTATGGGAGGTAGAATCCTCTGTGTCTTTTATGCTTCTTCACACTGGAGCATTTTAATTTACCTTTCCATCATTAGAATATTAACTGGAGAAGAAGGGTGAGGATTAAAGCTGCTCTTTTCTAGGCTACTATTAATCTTTAAGAGATGGAGCTAATTGTAAAATGCCTTTAGCCCTAAGAAAGGCCCAGTGTGTGCAAGGGTACTCAATCTGCTGATCAGTGCTGAGCTGTGTTAGTTTTTACTGATTATGTGCAACCTAGATGAGACTTCTTCAATCTCAGCCATTAATGCCTCTAAAATTCTGCTCTTAAGTGGATTTGAGTGGTTTGTAGCTTTTATCCTGGGCTAGATGGCAGATGGGGATGTCCCTGCATGGTGACTCGGGTGCTTCACTGCAAGGAGCCCTGTGCTGGTTCAGTTCCCCTCAAAATTGTATTGACCTGTGATGTGATGATGGAGAAGCTGCTTAATTTTCCAAATGGTTTCAGTGATATGTTCCTTATTGTGAGTACTCTGATATTCAGGTGTCTTATTTGCTGATGTTCCTTCAGCAGAAGTCTGCAGTGGACATTCACAAATTCTCAATGCAGTCAGATTAGCCCCTGAACCTGCCTGTGGGCACTGGAGAGAAGTGGACGTCACCAGGAGCATGTTCATGGTATTTAATTTATGCTCAGTGGGTGCAGTTCTGAGCATGAAAAATTCAGAGCACTCAAAGGCAGACCTTATTATTAAGTTAGTATCATAATGTACACATGCTGGGAGCCAACCCTGAGTTCTTGTGCTTCTTGTCTTTTGACTGCTTGACTTGGCAGCTGTAGGAATGTTTAATAATAAGGTTTATCTTACTGATGCTTTCACTGCAACCATGGAAAACACAGTTATGCCACAATGATAAGAGGGAAAAAACCAATAAATTAATTCCCTTTGCAATTAGATAGGATGTAAACCCTTTTCCTTTGAGGTGCAGTAATATTCTATTCCAAAGAAAAGTGAAGAATCTTAAATGAGCAGGATTGGTATTGTTAGAAGGAGTAAAATACATGGTTTAAGATTCTGTCAGCATATGCATGCCCTTAAAATGACATGTGCTTTGCACTGTAAAATAAACTGAAAGAGTAATTCCTGTTTTTTATGCATCTGCCTAAGATACAGCCCAGGGTTGATATATTAAAAAAAGTGTCAAACTGTCTTCTGAAAAATAATAAGAACAGCACTTTAGGGAAGAGAAGAATTACTATAAAAAAAAATAAAAACACAGATTCTGGGAAATACCCAATGTTGTAATGCCTGAAGTGTGATATCTAATTGTTTCTTTCAGTACAGGAATGCTGTAAATCGAATGTTAAATTCATTGAAAGAGTAATTTTGTGTCTAGGTCAAAACTGAAAGGCATTGCACCAGTGTGATCTGTATGGCTGGAGACATGTATAGGAATCCTTCAAACCTTCTGATTCAGTGCTGTTTAGGCATGGACTCAAATTATTCATCCCCTATTTATCCATGCACAATAGAGTTTGCTTTTGATCCTCTTTTGGTTATCCATCACACTCTGACTTATCAGCACTGGAGCACAGATAAGAAATTCTGTTGTATTCAGAAAGCAACAGGACAAAGCCCCAGAGACAGACTTTCAAGCTGTACTTCATGCAGTTGATTTGCATCCATCCTTGGAGGTGAGAGAGGAGAACAGAACAAAAGCTATACATTCTAAATACCTAACTCTTCAGCTTGTGGTCTGGAATTGCACATTACCAGTGTGTTTTGCTTTGACTATTTGTTCTCTGAATGTGTCTGTTTAATAGTTTGATCTGGAGCTGCTTTTACCTCCTCTGGTCTGCTTTTTTTTTTTTACAGCCTGGATGTGGATTGCTGGAAAATATTTCCCAGGTCACTGCACAAATTGGAAAAAAAGATTATGGTTTTCTTTCACCTTTATCTTAAGCCTTTCCTTCTGTCATCTTTCTGTATAGTTTGAGCCCTGTCTTAGGACCCTGAAGCTCACAGAAGACATTTGTTATATCTAAGATATAATTAATATAAGCTGTTGGATGTGTAGCATGAGTATAGACTGCAGAGAATTCTCCTGGCCACTGAGTGTCATTGTTAACTCAGGAGAAATGGGGCCATGAGAAAAATCTTTAATTGGGGAAGGGGGGACACACATGAATTTGTGCAGGGAGTTTGGGACATTGTGATCACTGGAATGGTTTGCTGAATGTCAAGGTTAGTCTCCCTAAAAAGTGCTGTGTGTTCCCAAGCATACCAGAGGCTAGGAGTGGTACAAAATAAGTAAAATATGCTATTTCTATGGGAAAAATGGACTCCTTGGCTGAGTTGAGTTTAATGTTTGAGGTTCTGGGATCCTGTCATCTGAGCATCTAAGGCTGCTCTGTGTTGCCTCTGCCTATCTCCCACACAACCCAGGTCACAGGCCACTGAGGTTTCCTCAAAACTGATGGTGCTTCTGAGATCTCTCTGGGCTCTCTTCCTCAGAACTTGAGCCCACTGAAGTAATCTCTACTGTATGGAGTGAAAGCCAGCTCATTTCTACCAATTTCTATGTGCTTGTACCTGGTGCAATGGGTGAGGGAGAAGGGCCAGTGTCTTTTTCAGTCCTCAAAGCCTTGAAATGCAATAGCCTAGAAGGGAGCCATCACCATCAGAGGCAGAATTATTTCCATAGAAGGAAAAACACTTTAAGAGAAATAGTTCAAATAGTGGTTTGTGCAGCTGTTTTCAAATGGTGAGTTTTATTACCTGTAAGTGTTGCCACTTTTCTTTATGGCCACGTGGGTTATATAAGCAGAGTGCACTTTCCTCTGATCTAAACTTCTGAATAATAATCTTACTGAATCTATTATTCATAGAGTTGATTGGGAGCCTTGAAATTCCCATTGCTGCTATGGACTATTTGCTATGCAGCATAAGCTCACCTTAATCATAATCATAACACTGGAACTTAGACAGGGACTTTATTTTCAGGAGTTTGGACTTAAAATGCGCCCTGCATTAGTCTTCATGCTAATAATGTTGACTTCAGTGATGGCAAGAGGAGAGGATGTGGCTGGGAGGAATGAGCTTGGGTTGGGAGAAGGAAACTCCCAGGTAGGAAGGAATGTGATTGCTGGGGTTGCCAAATGAGTGTTACTTTAACTCTTCTTCTGAAAACTGTCTTATTCTTACATCTTTCTGTTACCTCTCAAAGAGCAGATGCTCTGCAGGTTAGCTTTCAACCCTGGAAAAAAACAGGATCTTTTCTCCTCACAATGGCAAATCTGTCTTAAAGCTCCTATATTATTAGAAATAAGATACTGGTGTTTTACTGACAAAGCAGGAGAGGAAACCCTCTCCAGCTGCCTTCTCTTCTCTAGGATTTAACAGCAATATTGCTATTGCCTAATAGTTATGTTGCCATGAAAACACCACCTTAAAACCTACTTAAACTGGGTGGGTTAGGTTTGGAGCAGGGTAGCCAGGAGGAATTCCACAGTCTGCCCGTCTCTCGCTGTCTCGGTGAGTGGAGACTGCTGGTGTGGAGGGAAAGGCCGACCCTTTGCCAGAAACCACCTCCTTCCTTTGCTCTTTTCCTTCTGTAGCCCCATAGCTGTGGTTTAGCTCCTTGCAGTCCCAAAGTTGTGGTGGTTTTCTCTCACTTGCATGAAATCACTTTCCTTCTGATGGATGTTGATTGAGAGTGGAAGAGCTTTCTGCATTGAGTTTGAGGCTGTTGTTTTCAACAACAAAATTTCCGTGCTGTGGAGCTTCTGGGATTTCTGGGGGTCTTTGGTGCATTTGGGCAGAGTCGTAAGTGCTCTCAAGTGCTTGAGGAGCAGCTGAGAAATTTTTCTGCCCAAATGGCTTTGCTATAAATGTTTTGATTTGGTTTTGCTCAAAGACAATTTTCTGTTGTGGGTGACGATGTAATTCAGTTCTGCTTTGATTTGTGACCATTCAGAGACCTTTGGGAATTCAGACACAATTCTGTTCAGATCTCTGAATAGTTCCCTGTCCCCTGGATGATAAGTATCATCAATGATCCTCTCTATACTTTGCCTACTTTTGGACAGGAGATGAGTGAGGGAGACACTTTTCTGCTCAGAGTCCTCAGCTGGGTGAGGTGTGATGGAGCCTTTCCCCAGATTCAGCTCATGAACCACAGGGATATAACGTGACAGTTTCTGGCAGACTGGCCACAGTGGGTGCTCTCCTGCTTTTAACTTCGCAGCAGCATCAGCTTCATCCCCACGTGTCCTCATGGGGCTGGAAGCTCCTGGAACATGAGAGGTTTCTTGCATGCTGCTTCTCTTCTTATTCAATTTGTTTCCTGATTGATGGTTAGCACAGAGCTTTTCAAATAGAGTTTATTTCAACAGGCAAAAATGCAGAGTGTCACAGTCCATCTGACATAAGGCAGCTGGGCCAGTTGATGACTTAGTTGCACTTTGAAACAAATTGCTGGTTCCTTACTGAGATTCTTCTTGTATTAGAGAAGTCAGAAGAGAAGGCTGTAAAATGTGCTTCAGGGTAAGGAGATATTATTTATTGATCATTTCTCTCTGGTATATGTCACTAGTCTTTAACTTTTCCCATTTTCTTCCCAAAATACCCCTGATATCAGTGTATCTACTCTAGGGGACAATACTTTTCTCCATTGCTTTACCCCCTGCCCCAGGAGGGATCAGAAAGGGTTTCCATGGGATCATCCATCCCTCATCAGACATGTATATGGACAGGACCTGCCTCAAAACTGTGACAGCAAGAATTGGGGGTCATTTTGGCAGCCACTACATTGATTCTAGAAAAGGTGTCTGTGGACCAGTTGTAAAAGGTGACTTATGTTGGATAAGTTTTAATTTATCACCTCCTCATGTCTTCCAGAGCTGCTGCTGGTTTGTAGAACTGTCTCCAGTGCACAGTCACCAATATAGTAAAGGTTAGACAAAGGCTGTGGCCCAGCTGTTCCTTCTATATAGAAGTACATTTCTTAGTGGTAAAAAAGAAAAAAGGCATTAGAGTACTGAAATAATTATACTTAATTCAAATGACTCATTCTATTGAAACACCCCCTTTTAGGCTGATGCAAAACATTCAGATATGATCACATTAGTCAATTATCATCAAAGCAGGGCTTGATGCATCTTCTCTGTTTGGATTCAGTTCCACCCTCATTCACAACAAAACCCACAGAAAGCCCAAGGAAAATACATTTCACCTAATGAAATGAAATATGTCACAGCTTTGGACTTGGCACTTCACTTCTTCTTTATGAAATAGTGTTTGGGTGACCTTTGTGTTCGAGAGGCTGAAGGGGGCTCAGCAGTGACTAAGACTTGGCAAGGCCAGGAGATCTGTCAACTTTTTTCCCCAGCAATTCTGCCAGGGACCTGTGGAGAAGCTGCTTTTGCAGATTGCTCTTCTTGGACCATACAAATGATTATTTGTGGTTTGTGAGTGACCACCTGAGATTCAGGGTGTTCCCTTGGACCAAAACTCTCGATTTTTTTCTCTGCTTGTTTCTAAAAGCCTTCCAGCATGAGGGTTCACATGGCAATGTGCTAAATTGGCACGTCTTTCCATCTTTCACTAGCCTTTCTGTAAACAAAAATGGCAATTTGTATGCCTGTTTACAGCAACCAGGAGATTATGAGTGTGACTTAATGGAGTGGTTGCAGAGCCTGCCATAGCAAGGGTGAACTGCTGTGTGCCAGGGTGGTGATTTGGGGAGGTACGTTGGCATCATGTCAAGCTGGGAAGCAGCTAAAATTGTGGCATACAGGGGCTCTTTTCTACATGAATATTTCAGAAATTCCATTTCAACCTCAAAAAAATATGCCTTTAAAAAATAACGCCAAGCCTTCAAACTCTATAGTATTCAGCCTCAAAAATAATTGTTGCCTTTTCTTGATGGCCTCCCTGTGTGAAGTGGCAGTGGCTGTTTTTGGAGAGCAAAGTGGTGACATGACATTAGCCAAAGGCCAAGAAGAATTCACTGCTGCACTAGGTACCAAGTCTCCATCTGCACTCCTGGCTTGTGCCTTTCCCCTCACAGCACCAGCAATCTCCAGTACGTGCTCTTGCTCTCTTCAGTGGGTTTATTTTGCACATACCTCTGGCCGCAGATCAGCTGTTATTTCACACCCAGGTACCTTTTTGGGCATCCTGACATGGGTCTCCCCAAAACATATCTCCTGTAGGAGAAATAGCCTCAGGCAGCAGGGGCTCAAGGCAGTAGGTGCCAATTTGGCATCACAGCTAGGTCCTTGACCATCTCTTACTTAGCAGTAGAGGTCTGAAAGCTGCAGCTCCCTTTAACTCACTGGAGCCTTCAGGAGCTCTCTGTGCCCTGGTGCTTTCAGAGAAGGCAGCTTGTGAGAGGACCTCATGGGAGTGAGGGGCTCTCCTGTACTTATTCCTTGGCTTTGGTGGTGTTATGTCCATCAGCCTTATACCCACATTTGGACGGGGGTGTGGTTCACCCAAAACAAACAAATGATGTAGTTGGAGAGAGTGACCCCCAGTTTGTGTGAGGATGGCTGCTCTGGCAGTGAAGGGAATGGACACACCAGGCCCATTGGCTGCTTTCCTGTCTAGTTTTTAAAGCAGGTGAAACAACATGGGAAAAATTTTATTTGCCTGTGTTTTGTTTTTTTTTTTTTCACACTAAGTATAAAAATAAATGTCCTTTCTAGCAGTTCCCACCCCTGCCATCTACCCCTGTGTTTATACTGTTGTCTGGCACTCCTGTGTCAAAGTATTTATCTTTTGTGAGGTAATGGCATCTTTAGTTCTAATGCAGAGCTCAAGTAATCTTAATTTTGACTTCGAAAGATCTGTTTCTGTTGGAACCTTGTTTCTGTGCTGTGCTCCCTAGGGAGCAGGCAGTTAATGGATGTGTGGCAGGATGCATTGCTGCATGGCAGCACATCCAGCAGCTTTCAGCTGGGCTTGGAGCCTTCTTGGGAGCTTCTGCTGCATCCCCATGGCACGTCAGGGATGGCTGCTCTCTGCTTATGCTCCTCTGACTCAGTTTACCAGAGGAATTTTAATCACCTTACGTTATTGTGATATTACCTGAGAAGGTAATAGCACACTCCTCATCAAATGTGTGACCTGGAAAAGTACTCCTGAGAATACCCCAAGTACTCAGGCTGTGCTACCTGCAGAGTGTTTGCTGTTGCAGGCAGTGAGGAAGCACCTTCACTGCTTCATGTCATTTGCCATGGTCAAGGAGAGACCGGTATGTGATTATTGTAGCATTTCACTCTGAAGCAGCAGTGTTTCTGTAATGAACAAGAATGAAGAGAAGTTGAAGAAAAGTGTGGTCAATTTGTTTTTTTGTGTTTAATTGGTGGACTATTTATCTTTTCCACTGGCAGTGCTTTCAGCTGTCCTCTCCTCTTTGCCTCTGATCAGTTGGAAGGTTTTTGGTTAAGTCAGCCTTTTGGTTAAGTCAGACCCTTTCTCCAGGCAAGGCTTTGCTCTTCAACTCAAAAGTAACATAAAACTTACAGCCAGAGTTGAACTTAGCAGGAGAGCTAAAAATTCCAGTGTGCTGCAATAATGCTGGCACCTATTTACCCGAGTAACTCAATAACCTGCTGAAAACTTGATTCTTCTCACCAGTCCTCTTCCTTAGTCAGAACCTCACAGATGCAGAACCATAAAGCCCCTGGGGAACACTGTGGCCAGCCTGAAAATGGACAGTTAGTGTTGTGGGAAGGTGTTTGCTCCATGGACTTAATCTGTCCTGGAGGAACAGAGTTGCTGATAGATGTTAAGTGACACACACATGAAATCCTGGTGGGACCAGGGACCTTGCCCACTTGGCTGAGAGGAATTAAATTAATTTCCCATCTGACATTTATGATTGCTTTGCAACAAGAATTGAGGACAATGCTACCAACATGCCAAGCTTTGCTGCTAGGTCTTAACTCCATGGTAGAGGTCAATGCTAGCTTCATTTGCTAGCTTTCCTGCTGGCTCTGCAGGTAAACTACTGATGGACTCCTCTTAAAACAAACTTGAGTTCATCTGTGGCTGTTAGAGAAGGGGTGCAGGACTGCTTGGTGTGTGGAGTGCATTCCTCATATCAAGCAGCACCATGGCAATATGCTAAGAACTTTGTTATGTTTCTCAGAAAAATGCACCCTGTTCCTATGTGGAATTCCAAGCTGTCAGGGCAGGACTACCTCAGGGTCTTCAATGTAGTTAGAAGGGATGGATAGTTATTAAAACTTACAAGAGTAAATGCAAGAGGAAGCAAGAATGTTTTTGAAAGCCTGTTTGAGATAATAATTAGTTGAAGGTTGAGGATAGTAAAGGTGAAAGCATCAGTTGGAGAAAGCAATGAG
Organism: Corythornis vintsioides; assembly: GCA_025447755.1. Classification (NCBI taxonomy): domain Eukaryota; kingdom Metazoa; phylum Chordata; class Aves; order Coraciiformes; family Alcedinidae; genus Corythornis; species Corythornis vintsioides. Next base: position 4,187 of record JAOEGS010015651.1, on the reverse strand, counting down.
CCAGATTTTAAACCCTACCATTCTGTGATTCTGTGTAACTGGCAGTTGCATTGTACATCACTTGCTTTATGTGTTATTCCATTAGTATTATTGTTATTACTGTTATTTCTTCTCTCTTTGTGTTCTATTAAACACTCTTTATCTCAAACTATAGGGTTTTACTCTTTTTTTTTTTCCCTTCTGATTCTCTTTCCCATCCCATGGATCTGGGGGATAAGGAGTGAGTGGCTGTGTGGTGCTTAGTTGCCAGCTGGGCCTAAACCACAGCAACTCTGAAGTCAAAGGAGTTAATTCTACACAGGGAATTTGCCTTGCTATACTTGAAATTAAAAATTAATTACTTAAAGTCTACTCCTAAGGAGTTGTCTATCTTTGAGTGATAGGTCTGGGTTGTTAGCTGTGCTGAATTCCAGTCTGTGCAGGACTTCAGATTCTGAGGCCTCCAGCTGTTCTTTGAATAGGGAACCAAAAAGAAAAAAACACCTCTGATATTTCAAACTGGCTTCCTTTCTTTTCTAGTTATATTTTCTATATAAAATGGAAAATACAAAATTATATTTTCTAGTTCTTTTCTAGTTAAATTTTCATGATTTAAACCTCTTCAAGGGACTAGCATGACTGTAATATTTGAGCAGCTTATTGGTAATAAAAAGTTTAAGAGTCTAAAATGGCATATCTCCTTATTAAAAGTGCATTAATTTATTTTTAAAAAGCTTTGCAAAATTCTACTAATGAACTTCCTAGAGGCAAACATTCAGAATGGCAAAGGATAACCAGGAGACTACTAAAGTTGGGCTGCTTTCTGTTCATGAGTGTTTTGCAGTGCAGCTTTACAGGGGCTGGAGAAAGGAACAGGAGCATCCACCATGGTTCTCATACCATATTGGGCATCTCCATGTGAAAATGGATCCAGCTGCAGCTTCTGGGCCCAGACCAAGTCAAATTATGTATGTGTCACTTCCAGCAGACAAAGAAATAGAAGCAGGTTAATAGGGGACTGTTGCATGAGCCTGATGTCAAGGGGAAGAATAAGAAATTGCAGGTTTGGGAGTGGTGCCTGTCAGTGCAAGACAGGAACAAGGAAGGAGAGGTTAAAAACTCCAACTGACCCCAGCAGCCCTTAAACAAAGTTGAAGAGTAAAATAAAATGAATAAATTTTAAATAATTACCGAAGCCCTATGCCTCCTTCTAGGCAAAGGCCAGGAATAGACTGGGGAAACGTTGTTCTCATGCATGGAAAATGAGATGTGGCAGAGCAGAAGAGTTAGAGGGTGTTTTGCCTAGTTATGGAGATGCAATATTTGTAACAGTGGGAAATGGCTCCAAATACTCTACAAAAATATGAGAGGCAAACATTTAGTAGTGATGAATTCCCTTGAGGTGAAAACCTCTTCTCTTGTAGACATCAGCAAACTTTCCAAATGCAAAAAAAAAAAAATTTAGCTTTGTTTTAGAAATGAAGGAAACTGAGGCATGCAGCCCCTCGATTGGAGGCTCTGTGTCCAAATTCTCAGGTGCTCAGAACACAAGGTCCTTTGGCTGTGTCTCTGCTCACTTCTAAACAGGCAGCCTCACAGTTTTGCCTCCCCAGTCACATTCCTGTGGAGGCACCCATCATGTAAAACCCTCTTTTCCCCTCCCCACTCCTGTGCAGAAGCAATCAGGTGCCTAAAGTTTCCTTTTGCAGCCTCTTGGGGAAAAAAATTTCCTTCTTGAGTTTGAATTCTTGTGCTATCTATTTATGGGAAGCCCTTTTGGGAAGGAGTTAGTTATCTTAATGCCTGTGATTCACACAACTTGGGCAGAAAGGCCACTCACAGGTGTCTGAGGAACATTTACATATTCCTTAAATAATCCTGTGGATTTATTTTATTTTCTTTCTCCTGGCTTCTGTAAAGAGCCCCACCTGCATCTATGTAACTAATGACATTTTCTTGCTGATTGGACTCTAAACAATTACTGCATCTTCTGATTCCTGATAGCTGGGCTGCTAAGAACAGAAGAGGCTCTGTTAGGAGACAGGGACCCAACTGAGAGTGTCACAGCTGATGTCAGCTAATGCCCTCTCAAGTGTGCACCAGGAGTTCAACCTGCATATGCCTAATTAATCACAGTGTGAGGCTCCTGCAGCAGTGGGATGGTGTTAATCAGGCCAGGCTGGGGACCAGCATGCAGCCCTGGGCTGCACACGGGGATGGGAAGGATTTCTCAGCTGCAGAGAGGCTGATGTTCATCTATTTATTAGCAGCAAGTTCATCACCCTGCCCTCCCTTCCCCATTTCCTGGTGCAGATTAACTAAGAGACAAAAGGTTGCTTCTGACAGCTTTCTGGGCAGTTCTTGTAGCCAAAAAAAAAAAAAATTAAAAAAATTCTCTGTGACAATGTTTTTGTTCCTCCAGAAAAAAATGTCACAGTTCTTCCTCTTCTTGTACCAACAAAACAAAGCTCTGCCCCCAGGCTGGTGCTTCTGGGGAGCCCTGCCATAATGAGGGGGAAATTGAAGTCCAGCTTTTGTGAGCAATTTGTGTTAAATAACCAGAACAGCAAGATGCTGAGACCATTAGGACAAATACACGTTTTGTGTTGGTAAGAGGATCTGGAATATAAGTAGAGAAATGTTCCTTTTGCTGTGTTTGGATGCTCATCAGCAAACCCCAGCAGCTCTGCTCCAGCCCAAAGATGGACCTTGTTTGAATCCCTAACTCAGCTGGTTTTGAGCAAAGACAATGAAGAAGGAAAACCCAGCTCAACTCACAGCTTTTTCTTCCTCTGCTGAGTGGCTCAGCTATATGTCTCTTCCATGGTTCTTCAGATCCTCTCCTCAGCTACTGTTGCTCCTCCTTGGTCCATGGTTCTATTTGGTTTCAGCCCTGTAGGAACAAAATAGTGTGTGAAGTGCAGGAAGAACAGAGCTAAGAGAACAGAGGCTGTTAGTTGGAAATCTGCCTTTGGTCCACAGTAGCTCAAACTCATTAGCACTCAGAATATGTGCTAAGTTGGTGTTTTCTCCAGATTCTGCAGGGAGAAGGATGTTATGAAGTTAAGGGACTCTGTCTATCATAATTTTGTTTAATAAATACATTCCTAGTGGCACAGATACAGTCCTGTGACACCAGATTCTGGAACAAGAGTGATGGGAGCCATCTAAGCGAATTAGAAGGGAAGTCTGAAGGGGACTTGATGTGAATCTGTTGCTTTTAGTTGGATTTCATGTGATCTGCAAACTGCTTTGAATTTGAAGATGGAGTATCTCATCAATCCTAAAAGAGCTTGCAGATGTTTACAAAGTTGGTCAATGCTGGTGTTCATTGTCAGTGTATTCCTTCTTGTGGATTGATGCTTAATCAGCAGTGGAGCTTTTCAGTCCTTTTTTTTTTCACATATGTTGTAATATTTTCCTAAACCTTTCACTCTTGAATTAACATCAGGGTGTGGAGGATGCTTTCTGTTTTTTTTCTTTTCATTCCTGTGGTAATGTTCTGTTGCACAGCTCCCTTCTGCAGATTTCATTAAAAAATAACATTTAACCACTTTCTTCCAGCTGAGATTCATCACTGCAAAATCGATCCTGTTTGCTACCAGAGTCAGGTTCCCTTATTCTTCTGATGATAGGACTTCACAGACATATCTAGTCCCAGACTGTGCATTGAGGGTTTGCCACAATACAGGTTGGCTCTGTGCTTTATTTCAGAGATGATCTGGCTCCACAAAGCTGAGTGCTCACAGGGTCTTGATGTGTATTGAGATTCTTGTTAACTTGAATGGGAAGAGGAGTTTCCTCCAGAGATGCTCTGGATGGAAAATTAGCTAAGACTGGAAAATAAATAGGGATTTCTTGTAGTTTATTAGCTTCCTGTTGTCAAATATTTTGATTTCTTTTATTCCTCTAAAGGCTCAATTCTGCCTTTAATTAAGCTGTGGATAAGGTGCATTACCTAATCTGGCTAAAGCTCACGTTCCCAAAAGGACAATCTAATCCATTAAGCTTCTCTGCCATCTAAACACTTCACTTTCCTTTTCTTCCTTAGCATTGGCAGGTACTTTTGTTTGTTCTCTTGTCAGGTTAGGTCTTCAGTCTCTTTTCCTTCTCTTTTTTTTTTTTTTTTTTTTTTTTTTTTTGTTTTCTTTTTTTTTTTTTTTTTTTTTTTTTTTTTTTTTTTTTTTTTTTTTTTTTTTTTTTTTTTT
>JAOEGS010015650.1:0-25617 GCA_025447755.1 Corythornis vintsioides | reverse complement strand
GGGGGGAAGGGTCAACTGTGGGAAGGTTTTGACAGCTTGCTGGAAAGAAGTAACTTGGTGTACAGAAAATAACTGATGCCTGGGTAGCATCCAGTTTCTGCCTGTTTCAGAGGTTTAGGGCTGCTTGTTTTGGCCTATGAATCAGGTCACTGAAATGCAGTATCTTTCTTAGCCTTACTTGTGCTGCCATTAGCTTTTGTTTAACCTTCAGTTCCCGTGAATGTAGTTCATCATTTAAGATTTTGTTTTAAGCCCTAATCTGAAGATACTTCATCTTTAGTGGAAGTATTTATTATTATTTGGAAAATTCTTCCACTTTTATTATTGTATATGTATGGAGGAATAGCCTTTTGGTGAGAAAATCTTTCTAGAAATCTGACAAATACCAGGCATATTGGCTTTAGCTGTTTAGAATGAAAATATTATCATATTTTGTTTGCTAGAACAATTTTTTTGTGTTGCTGAAAGTCTTTTTGTTTGTATCTTATGACATGTATTTTTAATCAAAACTGAGTTTTGAAATTAGAAAAGTTAACAGTTATCTGGTCTTCTTTGTAAAGAGAATATGCAACCTTGACTTTGAATACTATCAGATAAAGTCTGCTGCCCATTTAAAGGGGTGCTCCCATGGAACAATTTCTCTGCTGGAATCAGCGGGTTCTGCTTCATTAACTTAATTCATTTGCAGTACAAGAGCACTTTCACCTGCCTTTCTAATTGTTAGCATAAAGCCTTTTGGTTATTTTTTATCATTTGATAAAACACAACAACATTGCAATTGGCAGACTGTAGCTTCATTCTCTAATGAAAAATATCCCTCCAGTGATACAGCGATATGAAAAGACTTTTTTTTTTTTTTAATGTGCAACATTAGGAAAGTTTGTTACTTTCTGTCCATTAATAGGCAGTCATGAATGTACCAGAAGTACTTGTACTCCATGGTCAGTACTTCCAGAGTGTTCTGAATGATGGTAAATTCAAACAGGACCAAGTACTCTATCAACACTAACATAGTCTTTGTCTTTTAAAAAGATCTATAATTATGTGAAAGATTATTCAAAATATCAAATTAGTGAAGAATTTATCTGTAATAAATTCCTTTACTTAAGAAAATGAGATGCTTTGACTTAGGTTAAATCCATGAAATGCTAAAGAAATTGGAGCTGGTCAGTAGATACAGCAGAACCATATCAAAGTGTGAGAATGAGGCCTCTTAAGAAATATAATTTTTACTTGGCCTCAGGCATCATGGCTATTTAAATTATTTTATTTTACTGGCAACTAAAATTAATACTCTTAGAGATTCTTGGTTTTTGGGGTTTTTTTTTGATTTTTTTTGTTTGTTTGTTTGTTTTTAAACTTGCTTTGAGCTCTGACCTGAGTATTATTGTGTTGTAAAATTCTCAGTTCTTTTTTTTTTCCTTGAAGAATTCTGTATGGTGAGAAACTAACACTGTAGGCTTGAATTTTTTAGACTATTTCAAAGATTTCAGAGTAAAGACATTTTAATGAGAATCACAGGTTTATTTGAATGTATGGACAAAACCAATAAAAATGGTGTGAGAAGGCTGGGGAAAGACAGTGAGTGGTTAGTTCTAAAGCTCTTCAAATTATCAAGACATTCTTGTCATTTTCTCTAAAAAAAAATAATTCTAAAGGGACTGCTTCACAAATACATTACTGCCTTTAGTCAGTTTTGTCTTTAAATATCTTTCTTCCTTGTATTCTTAGTTCTTTCCTCTGCTTTGGAGCTTTTTATGAGAACAATTGCTTTTGCCATAGATTCCTACTGATTCCCATGTTAGTTCTTGATTAGTTGGTTCATGATGGTAATCAGCTTATCTTCTCCCCCTCACAATCCTGCCAACTTTAACCAATGGTCTGCAATTCACAGTGTAGCCTCAGGCTTGATTCCCAGAGTGTTCAGTCCACTTCTACAGTTTGTTTGTTGTCAGGTTTAAACTTTGCTTGCCCTGTGAAGCAAATAAGTGGGAATAGTTTTGGGGAATTCATGATCAGAAATATTTCAACACTAAAGAAAAGATCCAACATGTTAGCTGTCACTTTTGGATACAGCCTAAATCTTTATGGAAGTAATAGTTATGCTTAATATGTTTTGTTAATGGTTATGTCGCTGTCAAATAAATTCCATTATTTCTTATTACATCATTAGAGACCATTAAAAGGATATTAGCATGCTGATGTAATTATGCGAGCAGACGTAAAATGACTATAGTTATGATTTTATAATCTAATTATGGGTGTCCAATGCCCCTGCTGATTGATTGCTGGATGGGTATCATGGATTGAAATCAGATGGGTAGTACTGTTAGGAGCATTTGTGTTTATTTCCAAAAATAATAATTTTACCAATCTGCAATATTGACCTTCTCGATGTAATTAGTCTTCACACATTGTAGAGTAAATTTACAAACACAAGACATTATCCAGACACATCCAAATATAATACATATACTAAAATCTGTAAGTTAAACTGTGAGGGTAGTGGAAAGAATATTGAGAACTTATAGTTAAAGCAAATGAATAAGAGCATGAATGACTTACTTGTTTTCTGATGAGAATAAAAATTATTTCACAGTTTTTATTATTCCTATACTTGGACTGCTAAGGGAGATGTTGATCTCTAAGCTTAGTTGAATACTTTTGTATGGATAGAAACCAGAGTATTCTGATTTCATAGTCTTTCCTGCACATTTAAGATTTCATTCTCGAAGAATGCCCAGCCTTCCTGGACTCATTTCTCCTGGTTCAGCTTTCACCTGCTTTCTCTACCCACACTGAAGCTAGAGGTGAATTCAGTGTTTTACTTGAATATTTTGTCATGTGAAAATTCAGGTTAGCAGAAGGTATCTATGAAAACTCTGTGGAGTCTTCAGCTGAAAAATACTTCCCAAATTTGCTACAGCCACAGCTGAGTAGTATGACATTTTTCAAATAATACATTATAATTTTACTGGTTTCAAATTTTATCTAACTTTGTCTTAAAAGGGAAATTAATTTATTTTGGTGAGAAGAAGAATTTAAAAAAAAAAAAATATTCTGGACCAAACACAATAATTGTTTTTGTTTCGTGTTTTGTTTGATATTTTTTTTTTTTTTGTTCAGGTGACCAAAAACTGAATTATTATATAGTCTTAAAATATTTAATCATATCTACATTTCTACAGCCCTCTGTCTTATTCCATATGCAGGAAATAGAAGGCTCAGTTAATGAGCAGCTTTTCCATGTTTCATTTTATTCTTGTTGTTCAGTGTGTGGCTTCAGGCTTTATTTATTGTGCATTGTTCAAATCCTTCTTTGAGGTCAGAAAACCCATTTCCTCTGGGTTTGTTTTGTTTGTTTTTGTTGTTGTTCCTTTGTTTTTGTTTGGTTTTATTTTGCTTTTGTTTGGTTGCTTTGTTTTGTTTTTGTTCAGTTGCTTTTTGTTTTTCTCCTGTGGTGTTCTTCACTATCAAAACCCTTGACAAACATGATACACTTAAGTTGCATGAGAAATGGGTTATTATTAGATCTATACAGAACTGTAGTTATGCATGAAGAGATTAACGCCAAAGCATTATGAGGTGTTCAGGCTGGTGTCTCAACGTATAGATTATTCAGTCTGTCTTGTAAAGAACTTCACAAACTGAAAGATCCTGTTGGGGTGAACACTGAGTGTTCAGCAGTCCAGAAGTCAGCTCAGTTTAGACAGTGCTACTTGATCTGTAAAAAAAAAAATAATTGCCAGAAATGCCTCATCTTCAAATGAACTGAGTCTGAGTCAGAGGCAGAACTGGATGGTACCAGTAGAATTCAAAGGTAGCACCTTTACATCTCTATATTTCCACATTGTATTTACAATATACTTTCTGGTCTCATAAAAATGAAGTGGAGATCCCTGAAAATAATGAGTCTTCTTGACTAATTGAACACCATTTAGCCTGAGATGTCAGGGAACCTATTGAAAAAAAAAAAAAGCTTTGAAAAGAAAGACTGCATATATAGATATGAAGTAAGTCAAGGTTGATTTTTCCTATTGTACTGTGGTACGTCTTTAGTTTCAACTATGTTATGACATATTTTTATGTAAACAGTGATCTAACAAAAGCTTCCTTTTATTTGGAAGGCCTATCATGAGGACAGCTACAAGATTATTCTTGCCATGCTTCAGTACTCTGTTTGCAAGTAGTGGGTTTAGAGACAGTTTCCACCTTTTCAAAGAAAAGGCCTTACACAACCAAACAATTTCTATCATTATTCTTGTTCTTAGGAAGGGCTGGAACGGTTGGGCTGGAATAAATACAATTTGAAAAGCCAGCCAACCGTCCCAGTGAAAAGAACTTGAACTGAGGAAGACGTCTGAAAATCAAACCAAGTGGTAAAAGTTTGGAGAAGCTTTAAATGCATCCAAATCGAAAGTGTTGGGCAGGCAGACCGATGAGTGGAGCTCCCAGCCTCAGCTATTACGAACATGTGCATTGGCTGTAGTGTCCTAATCATGCAATAGAGGTTTTGTTCATTGTTTGTCATGTTATTTTTCTAACACCTGAAAAACTCAATCAGCCAGTTAATGATATTCAGTCATCCAGAACCTAAACACTGGAACAGTACTTGATATTTTCACTTTATCATGCTGATGGATTATGACATGTGCTATGTGTATGCTCTAAATGTGAACATCTCAGGAAATTATTGGTAGCTTGAGAGGCAGGATAGTGTGAGGAAGGATTATTTAACCACTGAGAAATAATGGGACAGGTAGTACAGTGTCTTGTTATGTTTGTATCTGCAAACTTCACTCTTCTGTACAGATTCTCTATTATTCCTTTCTTCTTGATTCATTGTGCTTGTTTTGTTGTTTTGGCTTGTGTTTTACGTTAAACACCTGTGGATACATATTCTTGGAAAGTTCCTTCTAGATTGGCAGATTCTAGATCCTGCCAGATATGTCATTTAGATTTACTGGGAGGAATGTTCCAATATTGTGCCTATGAAAAAAACACACAGTCCATCCTGCTCTCCTTAAGATGCTGTAGTATAAACTAGCAATAGATAGAATTTTTATTTCATTTCCGTTTATTGTCCAGAAATTAAGCAACTTTTTTATTTCATTTTGAACTGTGCTATGCATGGTATCAATAAAAAGGTATAACTTTCAGAAAAGTGGAGGTAATATCTGTCATCTGTTCTTTGATTTTGAATAGCAAACCAACAGACTAAGGCTATGTGGAATAATCTTGTTTAAAATGCTATAAAAACATAACTCAAAAAATAATGGAACCACTTTTATTCAGACTTGACTTATTCCACAGATTTAATGAGTCTGGAAAACAAATTGTCTGAAAAATGTACTGCTGTAACTCATTGCACACAGGCTTTTATAAGAAATTACATTGTGTTTTCTGGTACATGTTGTCTTATTTGACAACTAATTTATAATATAAAGATACATCAATTTTTAAAGGAATGAGGATGAGGAAACACAAATAAGGTGAAAGTTTTAACTATGCATTCCTTTACTTAAAAATGAGTGATTTCTCAACCTTAGCATTACATTAGTCTTGTGGCTTTTTCCCCTGAGGTACAATATATTTTGTGTGCTTTTCTTTAATAAATGTGCATATCATTTTGCCTTCTCCACTGTAACTTCCCTGCTAGAAAAATATAAAAATACATTAAAATAACAAAAAGGATTTTGGCCTGTAGCATTTTATGAATTCTAGGTGACAAAACACAAAGACTATAAAAATCTAGGGAGACTCTTATAAATAAAAATGTATGAAGTTTGGCTTTCTGTTACAACATTTCATCTCATTAAATGAGTATTTGCACCTTTGTAGTCAAAAGCAGAATGAAATCCAGTGTTATAAATACATTTCCATGTACTCTTACATTTCTACTCACAAAAAAGATTTTTTTCAGATAAGTGAGCTTCTGAAGTTTATCTGTCTTTTTAACTTAATATTTCTCTACTATTCATCCTTCTGTGTGACTGAGAACTGCTATCATATTCCTTTTCTAATAAGGTAGGCAGGATATACTCCGTTGTTTCAAGCAAGTGTCTGAGTATGTGCCATTGCATGTAATTTATATAACATTTCACATATTATTAACAGTTAATGATTTCCATTCTACAGATGAGTAAACTGAAACTCAAGACAGTTTCCTTGATTTTCCCTAAGATGGTACAGAACGTGGTGACAGATATGAGAATAGAAACAGAGAACTGTGATTCTCACTCTTGAACTAAAGATTGGTCTACAAATAGAATAACTAATATTAGACATGGAAAAAGATACTCAGAGATTTGTTTTAAAAAAATAATCTTATAGAAGAAATATAAAAAAAATATTTTATGTCTTTCTCAATCCTCCTGATCTTGGCTGCCTGATTCTCCTTCATACACAAACACACACTTTTTTTTCTTTCTTTGTCACCTGGATGGATGGATTGCATGAATATTGCAGACCTGCTGATCAGCTGAAAAAGACGATTCTTTTGCACATTTTTATTTTACACTCCAGCCAGTAAATATTGTATATCCAGACCTAGGAGCTGCACTGCAACCTGCCTGTAGAAGGGTTTGTATTCCTTAGGAGCCATAAAGGCAGTTGGAGCAAATGCAGATTTGTAAGCATGACTGAAAGAGCCCTGTAAATTCCACATGTGGTTCTTCTTTTGCAAAGGAAATGTCTCTACCTTACAGCTGGTAGGGAAAGCTCAGGAACAAATCTAGTTGTTCTTCTCGGAGCTAAAGAAGAAGCTAACAGGCTCTTAAGAGGGTAAGCAGGAGGGCTTTGACTATAGCACTCAAGCTTTTTGAATGGATGCTCTAGCAAAGTTTAGGTTTTTTGGTCTTGGGTCCTCATCAAAGAAAGTGTTATCTGGCTCCTAATAGAGGTATGAACATGATGAACCTTTACATCTGCAAAAATTCTAACGCATGAGTTGTGCTCTTCATGATTAAAAGTCAGCTGTGCAAACTGAGCATAAGGTGACTGTCATCCCAGTAGAGAAGTTCTACACAGGATTTCAACAGACTCTATGAACAACACGGGTGTGCAGAGGTTAAACAGACCTGAAGTCAGTAAAATGCTCTGAATGCTGACTGGTTAAAAACAAAAACTGTCTGCTGTTTGTGTACTTGGCAGACTACTAGAATGTGCAAAGAAGAGGAATGAAAATACAAATAGAATTTTTTTTTTAATGAAATAACTTTTTCGTCCTTTAGCTTAATCTTTGAGGATTGGAAAAAAAAAAACCAGCAACCAACCAACAGCCACTGCATATTTAAGCAGCATTTTGAGACCTTTTCCCCACTCTCTCAGGGTCCAAACACTCTTCTGCTGTAAAAGATTATAGCACTTGTATGATTTGTTCTTTTAAATACTGTAATTAAGGACCTTATTTGCATGGCAGGCAAAGCTGGCAACTTTCATGCACTCAGCGTGGTGAAAATGTCAAGTTTCATGGCTTGTGACAGATTAATAGAAAATTATTTTAAAACTCTGCAAATTATTCATAGATATTGAGTAATCATCAGAAGTTGCATTTTGTGAAGAATAAAAATAGGACAAACTGAGTGTAGCATCAGTCTCTAAATTGAGCGTTGTCTCTTTCTTAAGTCATTTAAATTGTAGGCTTAGCAAAATAATCTTCACCTGAGATGAAGCAAGTTGTAAAATCTTTAAAATACTCTTTCATCCTCTTTTGCACTGTAATTTAGTGTCAGTGTACTTAGCACAAATTTTAAATTATTAATGTAAATTTAATGATTAATGTAAAATAATTCAAAGTCTGTAATTTACTATTAGTTGGTATTAGAGACCCACCAAACATGAACTGCTGTTGTTGGAAAGCATCCCCTTTCTGGACCAGTTATCTCGTTACTGTTGAAATTATTCTAATGAGAGTGGTGTGTCAGAATATATTTAATTAATGGGACACCTTGTAGTGCCCTCTTCTCTCCCCCTGAAACAGTGCTCCATGACATCACTCTGAAGCACTGATGATTTCAGGGGGAGAGAAGAGGGCACTAGAAGGTGTCCAAATAACTACCTGATTTATGAAGCCTGCAGATGTAGTTTGCAGAGGTATTTGAGCTGCAACCATCGAATCCAGACCTAAGTTTCAGTTCCATGTTGTTACATTTGCAGGATGTGATTGCTCTGAAACCGTTAATCTACCCAGTCTTCCTGGTCTATCTGTTACACCTCACCCAGCCACATGGTGTAAACCACTTTAATGTAATGCAAGTGGTGACAGAAAATCAACCGCTATCTGGTGAGCACTGCAATTAATGTCTGTCCCTTAGCAGGGATTTTGCTTTTTCATCTTTAGTACTTGATCATTGTTAGACATCAGGTGTGATGTTACTAAAACAAATCTTTAACTTTCTCTACACTAGCTGTACATTTAGTACAGGGCCACATTTCTGCAAAGAAACAGTTCATATTTAGTGTATATAAAGGATACAAATATGAATAGTTAATATACTTTTGACTGTATTGCAGCATGTTGTAAGACACTTCATTCTGCAGTTAAAGGAGCATATTAAGAGTTTAAAGAAAGGGGTTCAAGAAGATCAGTTTACTAAAACAGAAAAGGATTTTTTAGTTGATAATTGTAAGTACATACATGTCAACAGATATGTGAGAATCCATCCGGCTGTACACTGACATTTGTTCAGCTCAGGTGCAAAATGAAGCAAATCTTTGAACAGTAAAGTTATTAAAGAGTGAGAAATGTGTGCCTTTTTAGTATTAAGTCTGGGTGATGATCAGTATTCTCTACTCAATGGTTCAGGGATGTAGGTCAGCATAATGCATCCTTCACAGATTTCCTGAACCTTTGAGGTTTAGTCAGGTACCTGCTTACCTGCTTATGTAATATAGAGTACAAAGCAATAGTCAACATTTCTGTTGGTGAGGCCTGAATTAAGTAATCAGTGTATTTACAAATGGCCTGACTAACAGAAGCAGAACAAAATAGCTGGTGTACACTTCTTAATCCATTTATGTGTTATATGACAATGACCAGCTGCGATTTTCCGCCTTTGCTTTGTTCTTTAAACCATGCCATATAAACATACATATTACAAAAATGCCTTTTTAAATCAAGTGCTTTTTCCCATTAATTTGATTTGACATATGTAAGTGCATATACTTATATATATATAACATATAAAACATTTAGAGAAGTATGAATACTTCTTTTCCAAAATTGAGGAGGTAAAAAGGAGACTTCAGTGCAATATAAACAATGGACATAAGCTTCAAACTGCTAAACACAGTAAGCACAGAAATGTGTACACATTGAAAGTCATTAGTTCAAGCCCACCAAACATTTCCTGAGACAATTACCTTCTCTGCTATAAAATTTACTTTGCACAGTCCTCTGGAGCGTTACTAATTGCTTTTCTTAACCTCCAGAGATTAAAGGATTTTGAAATGAACATATAGACAAGTAGTAACTAATTTAAAATCTAAGCTTTATTAAGGCAAGCTCTGTTTTATGAAATAGGGTTATTAAGAGAATGTTTAATGTTGAATATCCAATCCTAATCTCCTCATCTTCCTCCAATCTGGAGAAATTGCACTCTGCCTGTATGTTTTTTAAAAATGCAGTGCACCCTCAACTCATTTCCATCTGGCATCAGCTCTACATCTCATCTTCAAGAATACACATAACCATGTTGGCACTTGTTTCTCAAATCCTTTTCCACTAGGGGGTATGATAGACTGTGACTGTATTTCACCGTAAACCTTCTGTATGATACTGTAATACTAGAGTATACACACATGAGGGAGAAGAACAGACGTGCAAAGCCTGGTACATAATTTATGGAGATTTAAATCCTGTCATTCATAAATATAATTATAACCTACGGCTTGAAAGTGATATGGACCTTGCCATATTGATCATGTTCCAGCTCTGTTTATTCATATCTTTTATTTGTTGACAGGCAAAATATAATAAGAATGTTGTTAGTCAGTAAAACAATTAATGAAAGGAAATACTTCCATTTTACACAAAGAATATTGTTTGTTTCCGTGCCTCTTGTGCACCCTCCCACCTTCAGATGGGAAATATAAACCCAAGGGGAGGGGATATTATTAAATCAGCAATCAACCTTCAAGTCATTTTGGTATAAACACTGTAATTATTTCATCTCTAGTAAACAGAATATAAGACAACAGCGCATAAGGGTGACAATTTGCAATATGCTTTGAATGTCTTTGTTAAAAAAAAACCTCTATTATGGCTGAAGGCAACATTATTGAAATTAAAAAAAAGCAGAAGTTGTGACAGCCAACAGAGTGGGTAATTAGTCAGTAAATTTCAAGTAATAAATTTAGCAGATCATTGCAACATACATGGGGAGAAGTCACTGTTTATTAGCCTTGAAGCCAGACCTGCTTACCTTTTTCAAAAAAATCTCAGAAAGTATGAGAAAAAAATTTTAAAAATTTCTCTTATTTAGGTGAGTGTAAATTCACTTATGTCAGAAAAGTCAACTGTAAATTTACATATGTGTAGTTGTAGTACATATAGCATGTGGGGAAATACAGACCAAAAAATCATTCTAAAGTCTTTCTGTACTGAAAGTGCTACTACCTAATTTTTAATCTTGACTGCAGCAGATGCATATCTTAGATGTAGGCTATGGACATCCTGGTTTGCATTTCTGATTGCTATCACCCACAGAGCTGGCTGAGTGCTGGTGGAACAGAACCTGCCAGCAAGAAGGGATGCCTCTGCTAACTGGCAGCACCCTCCCTGATCTGTGGGAATGGTTTGTTTGCAATTCATCAGGTCATAAATAATCGTGTGCACTTCAGTGAGCCTCTGTATTTAGAGTGATGTAAAGACAATTGCTGTTAATGTTATCTAGGCTTCAGAGGGCTGACAGCCACACAAAAAAGCAGTCTCATCTATCGAATAAAAAGTTCCTGGTTAGGAAGTATCAGGGGTGAAATTTATACATGCCTTTTCTCAGGCTGGTTGCCCTCTTCTTAAAAAGTCCTTAAAAAATTATTTGCCATCAAATAATTACTAGTTTTGTTTAAATGTTCTCGTCCAACATATAATGAACAGCAAGGAATTCCCTAAAGACCATCTATTGTTATTGAAATGTTTATTTATTGAGTGCTTTTGCCAGAATCCCCCCATGAGAAAAATCTCATTTTATGAGCTCCTGAAGCAGTCAGTTCCCAAAACATCAAGCAGAAATGCAATTTTGACCAAGTAATGTCAAGGTCTTTTGTTTGCTTTTAAATAAACATCAGAATACCAATGTACAAAAAGTAGTGACCAGAGCTACTTTATTTTTCGTACTTTGTAAATAGTATAATTGAAGCTGTGCTTATGTTGTGCTCAGGTGATTCCTTACATTTAAGCATTCAATTGCTACAGTAGAGAAAAACAACATCCCACACAGCAATGTATGAGTGGGTATTTGAAATGATTCTGAGATTTATTATTTCGTGCTAAAGAATAGCATTAGCCCAATATCATCCCACTTGCATAAGGAATTTTTTTGCCCTCCTATTTTTTGTCCTTTATTTCCCCAGTTTTCTCATCAGCAGGGAGAAGAAATCACAGCATTTAGGGCAATACATACATGGGCATGACTTGGATCCTGTCATGCTCCTGGATTATCCAGTTGGAGTCACTAGAGATTAGGGTGATGGTTCTGCCAGGCTTCACTCTGCAATCCCTGCCTCTCACTGCCTGGGCTGCATAGCTGGTTGTAACTGATCCAGCTTTAACATTCATGATTGTAATGATGCCGTGAACTACGTAGCTGCACGGAGTGGGGCAGGAGTAGAGCTGAGGGAGGAGAGAGCTCTGAGCCAGAGACAGAAGGCAAAAACTTTGGGCAAGGGAAGGGGCGGAGGAAACTTTTTGTTCCTTTGCTGATACGGCCAGTGTAACTACACGGTGCCTGAAAGTTTGCTTTGGTTCCAGGTCCTCAACTATAAGGACAAGGCAGTGTAGATTTGGGGGGAATATCTAAAGTTACTCTTTTGTCACCCTATCCTTTTCAGTGGACAGTTATATAGTGGGTTAGTGCCTGTTTTTATTTAAAGCAGACTGGTAAATCACACTGTAAATGTCTGAGCAGCCAGAGAGGAACTGTCAATTCTCTAAGGCTGGCAACACAGAAAGGAGGACAGTGCAAGATTAGTTATATTCAGGGTATGGTATATAAGTTCCCAGGTGCCTTTTACTGTCGATCAGTGACAGAAACAGGGATTAGCCTGAATTTTTGTAAAGCAGTTATCTTAAATAAAATATACTTTGCAATTACTGTTTATTATGATCTAAAATATTTTAATGATGCTGATATATGTTTTATAATTACCTAACATTATTGAAATACATTTCTTGTACATTAATGACTTGGCATCTGGAGTGTCTTTTAGCAATAAAATCTTTTATTTTCTTTTTCTCCTCTCCCTCACCCCCAAAGAGTATTTAGGGGAAAATGATTGATTAATGACAGTTTCTATTAACTCCAGAATAAAATGTGCATCCTGCATGCTTACCTAGTAAAAGATTGAAAGGATGTTTCTTAGTCTTCCTCTGATTCCCTTTGTGACATCAAAGCAAAGTCTTTTGATTGATAGTATTTTTTTTCTTCCTGAAATGGAAAAAGTTTGACGATATTTTTCTCTATGTGATGCATCTAAGCACACTTCATTAAGTGTTCTCCATTGTATTAATGCAAAATACTGACACATTAATAAAAGAATAATTTAATACTTTATTTAAAGCCTGCAACAAAAATGTTTTGAAAGCTATTCTTTTCAGTCTTTATTTCTTTTATATTCTTTTCAGACTTAATTCACTCTTAAGCCACAGCTATACAAGTCAAAGCATCTTACATATATGGTTACAGCCTACATACTTTACCTTTTAGGAAGGGTTGTTATTCATAGTAGAAATGTAATTCTTTTCACTGATATGTTGTATATAGTATTTAAGTAAACTTATAGAAGGCAATTTTTTGTCTTTGCTGAGCCCTTGCATTCTTCTCTGCTGGATGCTATTATATTATACTTTCTATAGTCTCTTCTTATCGGGAAATTTTCCTCAAAATTAGATTTTCTATATTTGCTTGTGTGTATTTTTTTTTACATTTTTCATATCTCTGTACTTTAGTGTAGTTTTAAGGATATCAGAACTGAAATGTCTATTCCTTTCATTACTTGTGCATATAAGTTGGATACTATTGGGATGGGTGGAGAGTGAATGCAAGATTACGAAGATTTTTTTCTTTAAAAATACACAATATACTGAATACTTTGCCTTTCTTTATCTGGCTAATCACTGCCTTCTTCTGTAAAAGCCTTTTATATTTTAATATCATAAAGGATCATCAGATCAAACCCCATAAGGTCATCACAGAGTCAAATCATCTCCCCTCATAGGTTATTAAAAGAGGTGATTACCTCAGTTGTTGAAAGATACATCAGTTTTGGTGTCATTCTGGTCAAAACCAGACATTGGATCAAATATGTTCAAAGTCATTTCCCCACATATGTTCTTGTAGAATGTTATAAAGAGAAATATTCTAATTTTCTTTATTGTCCCTCTGATTTACAATTGTGACGAGAGTAAGCTTAAACTGATGTTAGGCGTATAAAACCCTCATGTAATCTTCTTTGGATGCTGAATTCCAGTGATAATCTATGCTGTACTTGTACAGTGTCAGAGCCTCCATTTTGCTATCTTTGTAATAAGAATAGTATTTACAGGAGTGTTCTGAAGTTTAGTTAATGTCGTTGAAATTCTTTCAGACAGGCAAAAGATAGACACAAGAAACCACAAGAGGTATAAAAATGTATGCAAATGCAGCTAATGAAGCAAAAGGAAAAGCACTAAATGGTGTCTTAATAGGTTCTCTTTAAAAGCCTATTTTGATAAGGAATATTGTGCCATGTCTCTTGATTAGGAATCTTACGTTCTTTAATAATCTCTTCCAGTGTGCTGGGACCAGCTGTGACCTTCAGAGTGCACTCAAACTTCCAAAACATTTCAACTGCTGATGTTGCCAAAGCAGCAGGTAAGTCCGTTGTCCTTGTCCTCTTTTTCCAAACTGTGACCTCCCAAGTGTCTAAGGAAACCAAAGCAGAATGTGTATTTCCAGGGTAGGCACAGGTAAATGCATTACTGCTAGTACTAGTTCCATCCAGGAACGCAGAAAGCAGATCTTGTTTACAGAATAGGAGTAGACCAAACTGACAGAAGAATTTCACTGTCTGTCACATCCTTAGAAATGAAAAGAATGTAGAAATTGAGGTAATCAGATGCCATGGTAATTATGGGAATGTATAATATCCAGATTTGCTAAAAGGAATCTATTTGTGCAGATGTTATGTACATGCACGTCTCACTGATATCCACAGGAGCAGTTTCTGTGCAGCAGTTTGATCTTATTATTCATGTAGCATATATTTTTGTAATGAAAATGGGTAAACTGCATGTTTTCCTTGAATTATTTAGGTTTAAGTATAGGGAACTATATTTAAAGTTTCCCATCTTCCCTTGTGAAATTTGACAAATGTGCAGTTTAGAGAAGTCATGGGACTATTTACCAACTATGCAAACAGATGAACAGCTTAGAATATCTACCAAAAATAGAGATATGGAAGTATGATAATATAAAAGGTTTCCTGTGTTTTCGTGGAGTTTGAAATTCTTTCTTCTTGGTGCACACGAGACACAGCTTGAGGAAAGATAAAGCTCTCTAAAATCTTTCAGTCATGTTCTTGCTGATAAAACTTTTTTTCCTGCAGTCCACAGTTCCAGTTTTTGTAAATATTTTGATTATATTTTTGCAGTTTCTAGGGCTACATAATTATATGGGAAACCTGACAACAGAGTATTTTTAAATTGAGAGTAACTTGCTTTCTCACAATAATGATACCTTTATTTGCTATTTGAGTACAGAACAAGATGGTCTTCAGCCATTGTTTTGCCAGGGTTGCATATTTCGATGCTCATAATACAAGAGCATATATTTCATCAAGTAGCTGTCCTCTGGCCTACTTCTGTTTAATAAATCAGGCTCAGTAGTGCAGTTTAATTTCATCTCAACATTTTGAAGAAATAAACATTCTCTAGACATAGATGACCTGCTCTAGAAGTAATTACTCTTGGCACATGACATCATTTAGATAAATAAATGTGGATTTCCATTCTCTTCAGTTTAAAAGTTAGAAGAAATCCAGCAGTGAACAATTATCAGTAAGATAACTCTATATAAAATTATAGTATAGTTATATAGCAATGAGAAATGAGTTTGCTTTATAGGTACTCCAGAATCCCACTGTTTATGCAGATGTGTATAGTAACAGTGATAATTAGAAAAGAGGAATCTTCTGTAGTTTCCAAGCATAGAATTTTAGCATTGGATGGCTGTAACAATCATATATCTACTACACAAGTGAAAAAAAATGGTATAGATATCTTGTGCACAGAAATTCATCATTGCCAAAATTAAATAGAGGCATTTTATTATGTGTGGCTGCAGCCTTTTACTAGTTAGAATCATGCTTACAGATTTTTCATATTGTATGAAAATGCACCTATTTAGATGATGTAAATAATGGAGGCTGAAGAGCAAGGGAATGTGTGCTTAGTGTAGGCAAATAAGTGATAGGGGACAGACAGCACAGAAGAAGACAATACATGACCAGATAGATATTGGAGAATTAATAGGTCCTGTGTTGAGATTCTTCTAAGATATAGTGTGATATGCAGAACTGTGGAAAGCCAGAAATCTATATTCAATTACTAAAATGCATATTAGAGGGTCAAGAAAAGTTTGCAACTTTTTAAAAAAAAAAATTATTATCCCTTAATTTTTAACTAATCTATTGAATTGGATTTGTTTTGGTTTTTGTTTGCTGGATTGTTTTTTTTATTTCTCTGTTGCCCGCCTAGTGAAACACTTTGACAATGCTTGTGGTTTGATAGGGACTGTTAATCATGACTTGGAGAGTAGAGTGATGAATCACATAACCTTCCTATCTAAAAAGTTATTTCTCAGCCAGCTGTCTTAATTCTGAAAAAAAAAATGCATTGAAAAATTAATTTCACTCAAAAACCTTACAAATTTATAAGTACTATAATATTATTAAAATGTAACAATATATCAAGCTTATTTAAAAATAATGCCTAAAAATTACTGGAATAGATAAATACATATATAGTTTCTTAGCAGTTTTAAATAACTGCAAATGATTAAATTTGTAAACTTACAGATTTTGAGACTAGATACCAACAAAGTTGGTCACGTCCCAGCTGTAGTGAAGTATCCATGGCAATAAATATTGTCATAGAACTTTTTGACATTGATACTGTACATTTTTCCTAAAATTGGCTGCTCTAAACAGACAAAACATGATCCTTAGCTTTTAGTATGAAACAATCCTTTTGAGATTAAAAAGGTACTTCAAAACCCTTAGAGTTGACTTACCCTGTCTAGATATTTAGGCTCATGGTGTCTTACTGGTTTGGAGTAGTCCAAGATATCACAGTTTTAACCTTAATTAGGATGACTAAGTGTCCAGTCATGTTAGTGCCCCTGGATTCAGCTGTTGAAAAAGGTATTTGTGTGTTATTCTGCCTCCAATATGTTTCTTTTCTTGGCAGGTATGAGATGTGTTTTAGGTGTCAAACTTATGCTTCTAAATATCTAGGCTTAAGTATCTAAATCAGTGGTCTAACTTCAAAGACTCTTAGTTCCCATCACACTGTACAAAACTTTAATGACCTTAGATAGTTATCAGTATTTAAATACAATATTTTCTCAGGACTGAGAAATTTGAAATTCAAAGCCAATGTTGTTTCAGACAATGAAACAACTCACCTGCACAAGAAAAAAAAAAAAAGATTCTAGGTTCTTCAACCTGAAAATACTGTAATTTGCCTTAACAGTCTCTGCAAAGTCTGTTTATTGCTCTTATTTTTTAAGTGCATTCTCTAAAGTCACCATTTTGTCACGCATCCAACCTGGTCCCTGTTAAAAGGGGCTCTGACGTATATATTTTGATTTCCTTATAAATTCAGTGCCACAAGCATCCATTATAAATACATTTGAAAAGCCTTAACTGTGAAGGCACAGTTGATCAGTTAATGCTATAATATTTAGATGTATTCTTTAGCTGTTTGCAGCAATTGTTTCTATTAGCTTTCAGTATAATTAAAATGTACATTTCAACTTTTAACAAATCAGGTGAAAGGCCAAAATATTGCAAATTATTTATATGTCTATTCTGTTGTATTTTTCTAGTAATGAAATGTAGTCCTTTTTTATTGGTCAAAAGGGGTTATCTTTCCAATTTGCTATATAATGGAAATAAGCATAATTAAAATCACATTTATGGAATACTGCTGTAAATCTTACACACTTTTAACTTAATGGTCTGGAATTTGACAAGACAAGACACAGAAAGAATATGATATACTCAATAGTAGAGAGACAGTTGATGAGTACTGGCCATACCAGCATTATTGACAGAAACATGATCACTGTATATTATCCATTAGATTTTCCAGAAGGTTCTCAGGAAAATGGAAGAGAGAGAATGGTCTTCAGATTTATCTCATGTAATAGAGCTTTAATTTTCATATAATAAATCTACATGTAATACATATATATAAAGCATGTAAATAAATGTAAAGAAGGAGACTAAGAGAAAGAACAATGAGAAATCAACTTCAAGAGAAAGATTATGCAGTTTTATTTAGCAATCCATGTATTTTTTTAGAAGCATATTTAAAAGAGGGTATTACTGACACATGTCGTAAAAACATCACAGTCTGATGCGGGAGTTTGAATAACCTTAGAAATATGTTTTAATGCAGTGAGTTCAGAATACTGTGATTTTCACTCTGGTTATTTCAGCCATTAAACACTGTCTGCTTTTTAGGCTACTGTTAGTTAATTGTTAGAAGTTCTTTACATAGTATTTCACTTAACTAAGCGTAATCTAGGAATTTATTATTCTTTGTAGTGCTTTTGTTGCTAACATAATGAAACTTGTCAATATCCATTGTGTTGTTTCGCTAATGGCAACATCCTTTTGTGGCTTCTATCAGTGAAGAGTTAGGAATTCTATATCATCAAAACTAGGAAAGTTCAATTTCTGGATAAACAGTCTTCCACTTCTCTTAAATCCTTCTTTCTAAATGGCTGTAACCAGCCTCTGTTGCTTCAGTTACACGCACATCCATGCTGGAATACTGTCTTGGCTTCTTTTTTTTTTTTTCTACCCCACAACCACAAGCAAGAATGGTTCAATGATTCTGTGGTTGTTTTGAAAGTGTTTAGTGGCCACTTACTGTCAGAGTCATAATTAGGCTGTGAAGTGCACAGAACAAGATTAAGGTCTATAGCTGAATTCTTTCTCTTTATCTAGATTTTTGTAGACCATGCAATTAGATGTCTTGCTCTCTGAGACAGCAACAAAGAATCTGTCTATTCAAAATTTGAAGTTCATCTTTACAATGAATTGACAGCTTCTGTGTCAGAAACTCTGAACAACCTAGCCAGGAGGCTGGGAGGTCCATCTGATTTCACTTGCCCTTGCCCTGGTTTAAGGAGGTTTACAATTCTTTGGTTTATAATGTGTAATGTAAAAGTTTGACAGCTCTTTTTGTCTTGCTAGCTCTCTTAAGTCTTTCGGTGCAAAACCTTATTTCTTCTGTTCAAACCTCCTTACTTCACATAGTCTATTTTAAGCTCTTGCCCCCTCTGTAGCAGGTCAGTTCCCTTTGGTGATACCTACTGTACAGTCAAATCTGAAGCATTTCCCTCAAATCCATCCATTGCTGAATAAATGATTAATGAGTTTTTGAGGTGTCATTTCCTTCCCACCTTTTTCTTTTGTTGAAAAATGAAATGAGTTACAGCAGTTGTGTTGAGTGCTACCATTGGGTAAATGTGCCTCAATCCCAAAGATTAGCAAGTATCATTGCTTATGATTCTTTTCCAGTTAATTTCTTCTAATTATGATATTCATTGCTGTGATTAGTAAAGATTTCTTTTTTTAACATATAGCTCTATACTCTAAGAATAACTGTGAAGTATCTAATTTTAGAGATAAACCTTTTTTATTGTTTTTAAACAAGTTAAATTCCTCCAGTCAGTTTGCTCATACCTTCAGCTGGTAATGTAGGACGCAACTCCCATGTAGTTGAAGTGAAAAGTGATATACTTTCAAGTTCAAGAAATCTCCCAATAC
This sequence comes from Corythornis vintsioides, assembly GCA_025447755.1. Lineage (NCBI taxonomy): Eukaryota > Metazoa > Chordata > Aves > Coraciiformes > Alcedinidae > Corythornis > Corythornis vintsioides. The sequence goes on along the minus strand of JAOEGS010015650.1, from coordinate 6,357 downwards.
ATTTTTGACTATGGAAGGGAAATGTCTTTTTCCGTACCAAAATTTGCTATATATGCCCTTAAACAAGTTTCAAATGGACCTGTACTTTTTAAAAGGACTTTTTTTTCAGCTGATGTAAATCAACAAATAGCTGAAGTCCATAGCACTGAGAATGTGTGACAAACAAAAGAGTATTTTTTGTATAGCAGCAGTACTATGGAGTCCCACTGTGCATATGGTATCAAAAAGTCCCTATACTAAAATATTTGAGAATTAAATTTCATTCTAATTTGAAATAGAGCAAGTAGAAATCCCCAAACCAAAGACAACCTGCTTCATGCTGTATTTCATCACATTGTTAGCAAAATTGTTTTTACTTGGAGGTTTTATGATAATAAACACATTTTCCAGGAAAATGGAAATAAATATGTAATACAGCCTATCCAACAATATTACTTAGAATTCCAAACATCTTTCAATGTCATAGTCCTTTAATAAAGATTTCTATATTTTTGTGCAGTACACTCAAGTACTTAACTCTGTTTACAGCAGATCCTAAGCATATAAAACAAATTAGTTTAGGCAAGGTGCAGTTAGGAGAAATCTCATAAGGCAGATACATAAAAAGCAGCTTTTATGTAAAGAATAGGCAGGCTGATCTAATATTTTTTTTGTGAATATGTAAATTTTTGGGTAATCATAAGTAAGAGAGCTAAAGAAACACTAATTTAGGTCAGATAGTGTTGTAACTTAACCTCTACCTGGAAAAGAACAGTCAGTACCTTTTTTCCACCCATTAGACAGATTGATTATAACATCAAAATGTGGACCAAGAAGATAAACCTAACAATTTTAAACTATGCATGCAAATAAACGGTAGGTACCATGTGAAATGGGGGATAATGTTCTATTTTAGATGGTATAAACAGGAAAATGTTCTTTATCTGATGTAACTAAATATCCTCTTTTTAATATATGAAATTGGATTATTAGAATCTTGTGATTGTAGGTGATAGCTTTCATATCAGCTAAATAATAAAAAAAAACGTGAGGGAGAGCAGTGCTACTTCAGTGTTATATGAAAAATAGCTGTTATTGAAAGCACAAGAAAAAAAGCCAACAACAAACCACAAAATCAGTTACATAGAGAATCATCTTGGAACGAGGCTGTTATCTCTTTTTGCTGGAGAAAAGTACTAATGTGAAAAGGCTCTTCTCCAGAAGCAGGGCATTTTGGTTGCTGTGTAGGGGTGGCTGACCCAAGCCTGGCAGCACTCTGTTCTCAGTGGAACACAATTTATCTTGGGAAGGAGGCGCAAACATGACCTGGGATGAAGGGGCAGGTAGAGCGTTTCTGGCTGAAAAAGGCTGAGTTAGGAGGTCCAGAGGATTCATGCATCATCTATCTCAAAAACAGGCACTTGTGTGACCTTCTACTGCTGATAGCTCCTGGAGGAATGTACCTGACAAGGGAAATAATGAGCTCTTGATAGTGGGACAGGGAATTATTTGAGAGCTTTGGGAGAGTTTCTGAAGATGAGAGAAGTTTGTTGGCAGTATTCACAAGGGCAAACTTGTCAGGGGTATTAAGTCTCTTATTTTTAATATTGCCTTCAATCTGAGCAGTCTTCCTCCTATGGATTGATGGCAGCTGCTGCAACCTGGTAGCCTGCATGATTGCTAGGAATGTGGCAACTACAAGGCAAGTGATTGGATTTTCATTAATTGTTTGTTTTCTGAACTATCTATGGTCAAAGGAAGGTCTTTTAGCCCTAAGCTTTCCTGAACTCCATATATCCATTCTGACATGTACAGTAAAATGGAGTCAGATTTACAGACCTTTGATCTTGTTGTTATTTGGAGATCACCTTTCCCATTGTCTGACAAAAATTGTAGGCAAGATTTAGAGATTAATGGTCATTGTAGTAATCTGCAAATACTTAATTTTTACAGTATTATGTAGTCTTCAGGAAAACATGTTAAATCCCTTTGTTCTCTTTAGAAAATATTTTCTTTAAATGGGAATATTCTGGATTAAAAGAAGTTCTATGACTTTATATTGGTTGAGGACAAAATATGTGCCTGTAAATATAGAAGTATCTGTAAATATGCCTCTATTTTTTTTTAATTGTAAAACTGAAATATGAATGTGAAAAATTATTTCTATGAAAAGAAAAAACCCAAGCCTATAACATAAAAATATTTTTTTTAGATAATTCAGAGGATAGAGAATGTGGCCTTCTAAAGTATAATTATTATAATTTTTTCCTGTGTTGCTTCTACTGTTTTTTTGTGGGGTTTTTTTTTGGTATTTTTTTTTTCCTGGTCTCATGAATGCAACAAAATCAGGATGATACCAATCATAAAATCATTTTGGTTGAAATATCCATCTAGTTGGTTATTTACCCTGTCCTCCAGAATTGTGATGGCTTTGGCTGGCAGGAGATCATATAGCTAATATTTGATTTTTTTTTTTTTTTAAGTCAGATGAGAAAAAAATGTGTATGCCAAAATCCAGAGGGTGCCTCTTGGCAAAGTTTTATAGACATTTTAGATCAGTAACAAGAAAAGGTAGGTAGGTACACCCCATTACTCCTTCCTAAACAGCCAGGTAATTACTTTTGGCATTTTGACAAGTGTTTGCTAGAGTGAAGGTCAAAGCTGTCAGCAGAGAAGATCTATGCTAATCTGCTCAGCTGGAGAAGACTCGGGTAGCTAATGTTTTGTAATTAGAAGTTATGGAAACCAGTTTTCATTGTAGTTTTGTGCTGAGCATAAGTGAAATAATAATATAGAGGTGTTTTATTTATCTTAGTTTACAAAACTGGCTAAACGGATTCCCAGGAGTAGTATACAATGTGAAATTGGAGAAATACTTGATAATGTACAAATGAAATATATATATATGCACATATATGTGGTATTATATATACTTTATATGTGTATATTATATATGTGTGTATTTGGGTATATGTACACACAGCTAAGATCAACCACACTGGGTGTAGTTATTACCCTTGACTGTAAAATGAACTGGCATGTTCAAACAGGAAAGAACTGGGAAGTCAAATGGGGTATTACATTATGTTGTATTAGTAATTAACATTATTTTTTTAATGTGTTTTGAATTGAGAAATCCACCTGCTGTAGAACCCGTTATTTTATGCAGCATGTCTTCGAAGTTGTGACATTTTAAGCAAATAAGCTACCTTACAGCTGGCAGTTCCCAGTACTCTCCTTTTTTAAGACTTGGGAAAATGTTAACAATTATTATTCAAATTTAAAATTAATAATTATTATTATTTTGATAATGGTGAAGAATGAGATACCCCTCTCGGGTTTTCTGGTTTAAACATGGATGAACTTGAATGTTTGCAATGGTTTTCTTAGTCCTCCCGTGATTCTTTTTCCATTCTGGTCTCTTTGCTTCTCATATTCCAACCATAGCTTTTTTTCTTACTGGCAGCAGAACTCTTGTAGGATAACTACATATCTGAAATTGACAGAGTGGGCAAAGAACAGCTGAAAGCTGGGAGATGTGGGAAGTCTAGAATATCAGAGGTATAGGTAGCTGTTTCCAGAAGTGACAATATGGACCAGGAACACTGTCCTCTTCCATTCTTATTAAACTACTGATGAGGCAGCGTTTGCATATTTATCATGTTTTTCTCTACCTATTGCTTCAGTTTCTCTCATACACTCTGCCACTGTAAATAAGTGCATCCATCTTTCACATTATATTGATTTCTTGGTGTGTTGCTTATAGTTAAAGAGTATCAGAGTTTAAGAACTCTGATTTGTCACTTTCTATTACATTGTTCTACTGATAGGTGTTATACTGCAAATAATCATAAATGTTAGAACTGGCATATATTTAGGTGTAGAGGCATATGTATCAAAATGAATTACAACTTGCCCTTAAGATTTTTAAACAAACTTAGTGGAATACTGCCATGCAGTTAAATCTTTTGCTTTAGACAGAAGGCAGTAAATATCAAAGACTCCTCATTCCAAAATATGTTTACATCTCTGATTTCTCCACTAAGAAAAAGTGTAAATGGAAGATATTGAGACAGACTTGTCAGTAAGACAGCAGACAGTCTGCAACCTGTTTGCACTATCATTACTATACTTTCAAGTTCATATTCTGGTACCCCTAGGAATAAGTTCAGCTTGGTTCTTGGTGTGTATTTGGTCATGCTATCAGCTTTTCACAGAATGTACTGCTACTGCTGGTGAGCATCTCTCAGCATCCTGTTCCTTCTATGTATAAATATATTGGATACACACACATTCATTAAACCACTCTTAGTGATTGCTATCCAAGTGGTACAACTGAGTTTGGGGTAGATATCTGCAGAAATGTGAAACCTATTGGTGGCCAGGTCCTACCCCCATCCAGCAATTACATGGGAGAGAGTGTCTTGTGTTGATACTAACACATTAAGTTTAGATGGTACACTTATCCCTTAAATATAAAGATACTCTGCACTCTTTTAACACCTTTGGCTCATTAAAGATGTAATAGCTAGAAGGCAATTAAAAAAAAAAAGTGAAACCCAGATATATCTGATTTCCATAGTCTTTTCCTTTTGAACACTGCTGGAGATACAATATATGGCTGAAGGAGCCTGGTATGGCTTGATTGATATAGAAATCAATTCCTGGAAAACATCACTTTTTACAGATTTAAAATCTACTATGCCTTTCTCTGTATAGATTTCAATTATTTTTTCTTTCATGTCTGAACTTGTAAGAAAATACAAGAAATTTCATTAGATTTCCATTCTTCACTATTTTATTCATAAGCAGTTGTACCTGATGGAAATGCAGAAAAGTCACATTGAAATGGTATGATCTTCAACATTTTTATATTTCTGACAATTTTGTACATTTTGCACTTTAAATGGATGTTGTATTCGTGGATCTTAGAGTTTATGAACGTGTTCTGAAATATGCAGGTGGGTTCTGCCCTTGTGCTAAGGGAGATTAAAGTCATGGGTCTCTACCAGTGTGGAGCTAAGCTATAGTAGTGAGTCTTTCAGCATCACTTCTTAGAAGCTGGTGTTTATAATGATAAATCAAAATGTCTGTGATTTATGGTGTAATAGTGATTTTTCATTCTGCAAGTTGTCCAAATTGCATAAAATATTGTCATACAAAACCTCTCTCAGTGACTGTGGTAGCACGCAGAGGTAGATCATGCCTGCTTTAAATATCTCCCATGTTTTATTTCCAAGGATGTTTAAATTTTCAAAATGACATGTATCTATGGGGCTGACAGTTATCTTTTTCTCTGGGAAGGTTATATGAACAAAAATTCCCTTAAATATTAAAGATTTCTGATGAACTCTGAGTGAGGATTACTGAATTTAGACATGACATTTATTTTGATTGTTAGCTTATTCCTCTGACGGGGATTTTTGTGTGCAGAAATGAAAGAGCTTCTCTATACTTTACACGTCATAAACCAATCAAACTTTTCATAAGTATGCTTGGCTAGTTCATCTTTTATCCTAACTCTGGAATATTTCTTTTGAAAACATTGCAAGTTAATGTGACATTCTAATTTCCTTTTTTATTAATGTTATTATTTTAGTTTATGAACATTCTTTGCTGCTTTCAAACATCTGCTCAATTTTTAATTTTTTAGGGTGTAATTTCCCACTTTTTAATAGAAGATATTTCTTTTTATCTGTAATTAAATTTATAACTTGTTATTCTCAGAAGGTTATTATGGATTGTGACTTTACTGTTACAAAAAAATTAATGACTTAAAGAGGCTCCTAATATCAATTTAGAATAAGGATTTAATTTATTATTCATTAATTTTGTATTCATTGTAATAGCAGTAATCACTATGAACTCATTGGGTAGGTATGAGCATGTCAGGGACACTATATTTCCATAGGAATTCAGTTCATTAGTCATCTTTAGCTAATCATAAAATGCCACTCATGCATTAATGCTGTCTCTTGGTTTTTTTTTTTGTAATTCTATGCCTGTTATTTTACATAAATATCTTCATATGTATAAGCTGTACTGGAATGTAACATTTAAAATACATGTATAAACTCACTTGTCTATCCTTATGGCAACAACATTTTGCTGGTTTAAATCAAGATGAGTGAAACTATGATAATATACAGACTAATTTCACATTTCTATTTATAGAAAATCCTATCAAATATTATCAGTTTACTGTGGCAAAATGTGTCAATTTTTTGATTTGTGCAATCCTGCTTATTAAAAAAACCACATTCAGTTTAGCAATGCAGAATTCTAATCTGTATTTCAACATTAATTCATATGTTCATCAGATCACGTGTAATTTCATATTTAAAAATATAAAATATTAATATAAAATATTAATTATCA
>JAOEGS010015649.1:34668-71072 GCA_025447755.1 Corythornis vintsioides | reverse complement strand
TCACCTTTCCAGGGATGGAGGTGAGGCTGACTGGCCTGTAGTTACCTGGGTCCTCCTTTTTGCCCTTTTTAAAGATTTCCAATTTCTTTCAGAAATTCTGTGTTCATTCAAGCATATTTTGTATAAAAAGTTTTAAGTTCTCTGTACAATTGGATGCTGATCTTTTAATATATGAGGGACTTTAATGGAAAACTTAAGTGTCATCATCAGGGTGTGGAATATGCTCCATTTTAGTGCTTCAAGATGTAGATGCACTTAAAGTACTGTGAGATTAGTTTTCTCCAGGAGAGATATAAGTTCCTGTGCCTTTTCTCTTGTTAATCTAAATGTCTTTTAGGGTGTGAGAGTCACCATTAAAACTTCCACAACATTGCTGGGCTGGGGTTTAACTGCTGCTGACAATGAAAATGGCTGTTTTTGCATAGCTCATCATGAAGCAGAGTCACGGTGAGGTTTTGGTGTGCGGAATGGTTGTGGGAGCCACGTAAGATGATAAGAAGTGATACACAAAGTGATCTTTTGTGTTAACTGATTTTTGTGATTTTGTTAGTGGTAGTGACATAACTGTCACTGACCATTTGCTGTTTGCTGACAGGGCTGGTGTCTCTATACCCTCTTTGCACTTTATTGTCTTTTGGTCACCTTTCTCTTGATGTTTCTTTAGAAGTTAGGTTTTAAGTGGCAGTGGGGAACAGTTCAGTCAGCTGCAATTTCAGAAATGTGAGCCTTGGAAATAACCCACACTTTAATTACTGAGCTTAGGAGTGTAGGTGCACAGAAGAACAGAAGCGTAAATTAAATATTCTGGTTTAGACTATTTAAATGGAATATTCTAAGTCACCAAGGCAGCTTTTTCATGAAAGAATGCCAGTTGATGCTAAAAAAAGCTAAATGGTGTGCCTCGTGAAGATGCTAAATAGAGATTGATGCTGAATAGCTGGGGAGAGTGGAAAAAAAAAGGATGCTCTTTGAAATGGAGAACCAGGGCTTTGATTAGTGCAAGTAGTGATGCTAGCAGTTAAGTATGAGGAATGGTGAAAAGGAATGTAAGATATTCCCTGGCAAAATACTTTTTTTTTTTCAGATTCTGCTGCATGTTTCACAACAGCCGAAGCACTTAAAACATCTGCATTTTTTTTAGCTGTTGGGAAAATGAGAAAAGTCATGTCTGTTTCTTTTTCTATTACTGATATTTTACCAGTCATAAAAAAGTGCAACCATCTTTCATATCCTCTGCTCTTGTGCAGGATTCTGCAACTATGATGCATTTAAACCTTTCTTTTTTTATTGTTTAACTGATACCTCATTTATGGTCTGATATTTGAGAACTTTGTTTTAGCAAAATGGAGTGAAAGCTTTAGGTTTATTCTTATTTTACAGAAGAAAAAGTTAATTCAGTCATATTGGCATGTGCCTGTGGACACAAATGCATCTGAAAAGTTGCCCTTGGTTTTCATTCTTTCCTAGCCTCTGGGATAGATGTGAAAAAGTTCTTCAGTTTTATTTTGCTTTATAATCCCATAGTGGCTCTCAGAGAAAAAACACTGAATCTTTATAAAACTCTATGATTATGTAAGAATTTGTTAATTTCCCTTTTGCTGTCAGGAACACTAAGAGTGGTATCAGTGAAATGTAAACATTTCACTCTGTTTCGTCCCAGCAAGAGTTGAACTTTGCTGGCTCTCAACTATTTGCTTTTTGTTAAAAGTGCATAGAAAAAAAAAAAAAAAAGCCCTTTTCTCTTCAAGATACAGTAAATATTAAATTGATGTTCACCTGATTAAATATCTCCATGTGTGCTGAGTAAATATTTACAGTTTTAGTATCACACTTTAAAAGACTGATCTGACCTTAGTCTTTTGCCAGCCACAGAATCTTGACTTCTGGCTTTGTGAAGATGAGATAAGCATGAAAGGCTTTTCTTAGAGGCCAAAAATGTTAGGTTGTTTTTTTACCTGTATCTTGTTGGAGGACCTCATTTCTTTCAGAAAGTTAATAGAGGACACTGATTATTTTTCTGCCTTCAATACATATGCTTTAAAGTGCAATGCATAGTCTTAAACTGTGGTCTAGATTAGATCCCTGTGAGCCTTGGAGGATAATGTAGATCTCTGGAAACTGCTGAGGCTCCCTGTAACCCTGCAGGTTACAGGTCCCTGTAAGTTGCAGGTATCGATCCTGCTTGCTACACACTTAAAGAGCAGTGAACCGGTTTGAAGTTTAAAATAAATGCACTTCTGAAGTCTTAGGAGTTCAGATCCGTTTATTTTCACTTACTCACTAAGACCATGCCTGGGGCTACAGTCTTTGGCAAAGTACTTGAAATTATCTTCACAGGTCTTATTATTAGAGTTTGCCATCAGCAGTCTGTTTTCCTCTGGCAGTTGTAAAAGTGGAGTCTAGTAATCTAAATGCTTTCTTGCAAAAAGAAAAAAATAAACCCTCAACGTTGAGAATAAAAGTATTTGATAAAACAGGTTTTAAAATACAGTCTAGACACTTGTTCTCTTTCATCAGGGTATTTTTTTTTTTTTAACTTAGGAAGAGGCCCACTTTTTTCTTGCTGTAAAATTGGTCCATCATTCTACCTCTGGATGGCCACCAAGAAATGTATGCCGAGTGGCTGATTCAGCCTTGGTTAGAGCCTGTGCTCCTGCTTTCAGCAGCCACTAGTGTAAATCCTTTGTAAGGCCTGGGACTATGGTGTATAATTGTCACATCTGTTTCCAGAGTTCCGTGAGCCTGGCTGTGAACTCAGAATTAGTCCTCATTCCTGCATTAGAACTTTCCGTTAATTGTGTTTTTCATTCCTTCCATTTCTACCTTTCTTTGGAGCTACTTATCTGCAGTGTTTTCCCTGGAAGCACTGGCAGCCACAGCAATCAACTAGGTAATTTTAACAACCTTACTTGGCAGCACTGTAGGTGCTGTTGCACCAGTTCTTGTCTTCAGGTGACCATGCCAGTTGTACTCACCAAAGGGAGTAATTTATTGAAATGGAATTTTAAAAGTAATTATTATAGTTTGGAGGAATTGGAAATGAACACCATTGCCACCATGACCCTCTATCAGATTTATGCCCATCATTTCTTGTAATAGCCTGCTGCTTAGTGCTTTTGGTAAGTGAGCTACTGTTTGTACCAAAATGGCAACTGTGTATATACAATATTTATTTATCATTGTATTTCCACTTACTTTCAAGAGCTTGCCTACCAAGCTTACCTGGTTTTGCTGGGTACAGTTTAGGATTGTTTGTTTGTTTGTTTTGTTTTTTAAGTTCCAAATGAATAATACTGGTTTGCTATCTTTTTTCCTATCTTTGTGATTATACTAGCAGATAGCTAATGGGCATTTTTCTGATGCTTTGTCATTCAGAAATAAAATGCATGTGTTTATTTTAATAAAATATATATGTAAGGCTTGACACCTTTATTATTTTGTTTGCTGTTGATGGTTTTTGAGGGTTGACAAAGTGTGCTTTTGTTCCCTTTTACAGTGAGGGCACAACAGAAGATATGCAAAAGCAGAGACAGCTGAGCTCTGGGAGCAGCAGTAGCAAGGAATGGTGGTTTGGGTAGATACTGGCTGAGCAGTGTAGGGTAGCAACAGGTGAGAGATTGAAGGCACTTGTTTTTGTGGCTTTCAGCTTGTTTATTGCAAAGTTCTGTCTATACCCTTAGTTTTGAAAGATGGAAGTAAGTAATTATTTTATAAACACTAATGACAGCAGCATAAGGTGTTTTATGCAAGTCAGTGAACAGCTATCTTATATGTTTGAATTGGGTTTTATGATGGAAATAGCATGTATTTTTGGGAAAGATATTTCAGAAGAATACATCATGTTTGGCATAGGGTTCACTGCTTCCAAATACTCATTTGGAGATGAGTGCTAAGGATTTGCTTGGGTTTGTTTTGTTCTGTTTTGTTTTTTTCTGGTTTTAGTACCTATTAGTTACTTTTAAAAACAGAAGTAGAATTAATTATATGCATCCTTTACTTTCCATCCCTGTTATTCTCTCGCTTGCTTTATCTTCAGAAAAGTACAAAATACTCTAAATTGGTGCTCACTATAAAACTGTTAGTTTAAAAATCTTGGTCTCGTGGCATGACTTTATGGAGCTGTCTTGACAGAAAAAATTACAAAATTAATACGACAGATTAAAAATGCAATTCTAATTCCAGTTTTAAAAAGAAAAAAAGTAATACTTACAAATATCTTTGGATTTTTCAGTGGTCAAGTCCAAAGAGCTTAGAATGTATTAAACAGATTCTTGGAAGCCTATGGAGAGATCTGATCAGACTGAAGTTTTTCAGAATACCAATCACATATGAACAAAACAAAGCTGCTTCATGTGAAGAGGAATAGGTTATTCACTGAATCTTTTCTAAATTACAGCTTCAGGTAACATGTTGATCTTCATGGCTTGATTACCAGATATGCATTAGTAGCCACTGCTTCTTAATTTTCAGGAAAGTGGAATGCTTAACAGGAAGGAAGGAACATTTATATAAGAAATATTTTGGTTGGAGAAATCCAAACCACTATAAAACCTGATTTTTAAAAATGTAAAAAAAAATTAAGTTATGAAGTTTCGTTGTGAATTCATAGGATTTAAGTCCTAAGTAGAAAAATCATACTGATTTTTGTTGTGAGCCCTAAAAACAGTTGGCAGAGAAAATGTGTGAGTATTTGATTTTAACATTGTTTAGAGTCTGCCCCTGTCTCATATCTCACAGCTGTAGAGGTGTCATTGTATTTAGATTTCTGTAAGGTGTTTAACTTCATATTGTGCTGCACTTTACTAAATCAGTGCACTGCAACAAGAACAAAGGAACTTCTTCAGTGCAGGCAGCACAGAAGCTTGCCTCTGGAAATCTGCAGACTGTCATTGTGCCTGAACTTGATTGATTTTCCAGTTGATGATCTAGAGTTGGCTATAAAATAATGATAAAATGTTAACAATGGAAGTTAGCCTTACGGCAAGAACAATAAGGAAATTGCAGGAAATTAAATATTCCTGATATACTCCATAATTCCATAGGTGATATGTTTTCAAAGATACCTGGGCTTCTTGATCAGTCTTTAATTTCTGTTGTTGGGAGTTTGGGCATTGATAAAGTGCTTCATCTTGCCTGACTTTGTTACTTGGTTCATTTAGGTTTTTCTAAGCTCTTTGTTCCCTCGTAGTAAACAATGTAAGAGAAAAATGGGGATTGTATTTTATGGCTTGTAAAGGACTAGGAGCAAGTTAAGTATGTTCTAGAGGGTGTTCTGAACTAAACATCTGTTTCCTAGTTGCATGCAATTTGGGAGACTAGAGTTGAATCTATGTGCTTTCTTAAGTTCTGGTTTTGTGTTCCTAGTCTATTTGTACAAAGTAGGCTGTGCCAACAGAATTTATTAGCTTTCTTTGAGGGTAGTCACGAAGAGGGTTTAGAGGAAATTGCAAATAGGCTGTAATAAGCCTTTTGGCTCAAGTAGATGAAACCTAAATTGGAATTTTGTTGTTCCATCTCAAATTTTTCAGGATTAGTAAATTTGAAAGTCATAATTGTGCTTCATCAAAATGAAAGGGGTAAGAAAAGGAATGAGCAAAGGCAGTAATGGCACCACCTGACTTCATGTGCTGGAATGTGATGGACTGGAGAGATTGCTGCATTCATGTTTCACTAAATTGCTTATATACTCAAGATAAATACTTGGATGTACTCTTTAAACATAAACATATGTGAAATGTGGTGTATAATACAGCTGACGTGTAGGGGATACTTTTTTAATGTAAATCTTCTTGATTGCTTTTAAATTCTTTATAAATCAATTAAGCGCAACAGTGAAAGGAAGACACTCTGAGATATCAAAAGAATTGACTATTAGGTTTGTTAATTTAAGCCACCTCATATGCTTTAAGTATTTGAAAACAAAATAGTTGCTTTTGAGTTTCAACACTCTCTTGTTTGGTGCTTTTTTTTTTTAATGTTGGATTTTGTGAATTCATTGCTCTGATTGTTTACTGGAAGAAGATAATTTCTTTTTGTTTTCCCTCCAAAATGCTTGAACATTTCTTTGCAGTTCAGAGAGCAATAACGTGCTGCTTGAGTTTAAATGACAGTATTTACTGATAGGTCCTGGTCAGCATCAAGGAAAGAACCAGTTAACTGAGGGATGGGCTCATGTAATATAGGTAGCTTTTCCAAGAGGTGAATTTTCAGGAAATTATGTAAAATGCAACATAACAGAAATTTGTTGATTCTGTCACTTTTTAAAGCAATAGCTGACAATTACACATTTCTTGTTCTTTGCAGTGTGGTGTGGTATTAATATTTAATAAGCAATTCTGTGACTCTTTCTGTATATAGAATTGGATTTTATTCATTTTAATGCTATTGAAATCTGAAATAAGATAATTTTTTGTATGGTAATATGTATTAGGCTTGACTTTTAAGTATTTACTTTGTCTTTTGCACATGGAAATTGCAGACATTATTATTATATGTGTAACTGGTATCCCTGACACCAGTCTAGTCATAATTGCATACTTAAAGATTAGTCTGAGTCCTAGATACCAAGATGTTTATTCCATTAGCTACTATAGCAGTGGAACAGATTGTCATTTATATGAATATCTGTTCCATTGGATAACATGAGACCAGAGGTGTTCATAGCTTTCAAACCTTCTAGTGGAAAAATTACTTTTACATTAAGAATTTCCTATCCACTCTTATTTTGCCTTTGTAAGATGTAGCCAGAGGTATGAGAAGGGATATATTACTTATGAATCTGTATTTTAATAAAGTTAGTACTTAGTTCTAACTTTTATTTAATGATTTATTTTTTTTTTTTAGAGAAACCGCCGTCTAGCTCTCCTGTTGAATAGTCGTGATGAAAGGTCTTGGAATTAAGTGTTGGACTTTGTAGAAGTGAAGTGTGCTATTGTCTTCTGTGGAGATGCAGTAACTTGCTCTGTAAGTGACTAATCCACAGAGGATGTAGTGCATGCTGCCTGGTCTTCACTTGAGAAACTAGACTGTAGTTTAGGATTTTGTAGTACAATGCCTTGTAAATTACGGCTGTTTACAACAGAATTAACTTCTAAAACACTTTTTGAATTACAGTTGTAACAATGAAAGTACTGTTTGCATTACTGAACAGTCAAAATTTGAAATATGCCGATGAAATCCCAGACTTTCAGTAATCCTGCTCTTGAAGACCACTTTTCTTAACAGAATTAAAGAGAAAAAAAATACAGAACAAAAATTCAGTGCCATTTGGCTGGCATCTGATTCTTACTTTGCAAGATCATTACTTGGGATATTGCTTTCATTGAGACAGATTAGGATTTGTGATAAGTGTATCTTTCTGGGCTTGTTTTGTCCCTGAAGTGACATACTGATTGAAGATTAATGTTCTCCTGTATTTTGTAGGTCCCAGTATTGTTTGCAGTGTTTGGAGCTGAGCATGTTCAGTTGTCTAGAATACTTGAGATAGGCAGTTCAGAGTCTTGTCCACAGCTTTCTAGAATAAATTGTAGGGCATTAAATTTTCATTGACTTTGCAATTAAATGTGTACTACTATTAACTGTTCTGTGCTTAAAAATCACTGGCACATTTAATAGTAACTTGAAAGTATTCTCTTTACTTTTGTTATGGTTTTTCTCACAGAGAAAAAGAAAATTGTTCCCAAAAGGTCATATATGAAGCCTTTACTTAATGTTGTTGGTAACTTGATTATACAGTGCTTGCTTTTTCAAAAACTGAGCCAATAGCTTGGAAATGGTTTCTCTTAACCAGGACAGACTCCTTCTGAGTCCTCTCTGGTTTGTGTTAAGACTTTCACTCCCCTGCATCAAATTTTGTTGAAGTTTATTCAGTCCCGGTTGATCTGCATTACTCAGATTGTATTGGTATCTGTCACTCCATTAGTAATCCATTTTGCAGGCTGAAGAGTCCTAGCCACCTTTGTTCCTCTCTTAAATGCTTTTCCCTAGTTTTCATTATCCCTAATGATTTCGTGTAAACTTGGAGATGAGGGGAAGGCAGAGTTTTGAGAAGTGTTGAGAGGTTGACAGTACCCTGTGTGTTAGTATAGTTGCTTAAATAATAATGTGATTCTAAACTCATTTTGCTGTATTTATTGCTGATATTTTTCTGGTTTCCTGTTGAGTTGATGCTTTCAAAGAAATGTCTCATGTATCAGCAGATCCCATTCCTGAATGGCAGTAGTCAGCTCCAAAAAGAGCAGCCACTACTTCACGTGTGTTCTTGCTTGATTTGTCTGCTTTTTCATTACTTGTTAGTGTCAACTGATGTTCCTCTACAGTTTTTGATAGTCTGACTCTTGTCTGTCCCATTCAAAACTTTGTGATGGCACAGGCACAGTCCCCTGCATAAACAGGACTCTGCTGGGACTTTATTATGAAAAAAAAGTGACTGCTTATTCAAATTGTTTGCCACCTATCTTTAAGGAATAATTGGTTATTTGTCATGCAAGAGTCTGTTTAGGAGAGCTTCATTTGTCTGGAGCTGTTTGTGAGAGATCTTTGTAAGTGTTTTAGTAGTCCAGGATGCCTGTATCAGTGGTTTCTCAATATGCTCATTGAGTCTTTCACAGAAGGACAGTAGACTGAGATGTGACTTTTTCTTACAATAGCTGAATTACCTGTGTATCTTTTTCTCTTTTTTTCTTTTTTTTTTAATTTATAGACATTTTTTCTGGTACAGTCATTGAACATAACTCATCAACTGTTCTCTAATTCTCCCCTTGAACTCTTGCCAGAAATGGATGTTGCTTTTCCTGTGTATTGGAAATACAAGATGGAGACTTTTAAAATGAGAATTCATGAATGACAGCTATTCAGTCTTCCATTCTTACAGTCATATGATAAGAGAGAAGAGTTTTAAACTAAAAGGGGGTGTGTTTATATTAGATAGAATATAGAAATTTTGGAGCCCTCCTTCCTGGAAGTTTTCAAGGCTGGGTTGGATGGGGCTTTGAGTAACCTAATCCAGTGGAAGTTGTCCCTGCCCATGGAGGGGGGATTGGAAGTAGAAGAGTGAAGAGGGATTCCTGGTTGACTACTAATAAACATTACTAATTTGCTGAAGATAGAGCAGAGAACCTGTGTGATGTTCATAAGGTATTCAGGTATTACTTTTTGAAAAAAGGAAAAAGCAAGTGTTGCATTAAATGTTGAAAAATTGCATGGCAGTATTTTACACTGTCTCTGGTACAGGTGTTGCTGCTTCTAACATGCAATGACAAACCTAAATCACCAGTTTTTCAACTTAATGTACATTTCAAAACAAAATGTATTTATAGAGAATTTAAATGTTATTAAAGATAATTAAGGAAAAATAATTCAGAGGAATAATTCCCCCTTCAAGTGACTGATTCAGGACTTAAGTTTCCCTTAAATGGTTGTTAAAACCCAGAATATGTGTATCCATCGTCCAAAAAGCCTGTGTCTACATTGATGTGTTCTTAATTTTGCTGTTTCTTTTAGTTTATTTTTTATTTTTCTAGATTGAATTATTTGTCCTTAAACTTAATGCTAAATTTGGCTGTTACCTGTAATATAAAGCATTGGGATGCTAGCAACAATCTGTATTATCCTCTTGGATTTTGGCATATTCTGAGTGTGTGGTACTAGGACACCTGACTGCACAAAGCTGATGGTTCGGAATTGGTTGTGTGCAACTCTTCTGTGTTTCCCACTACTGTGGTGTAGCTTTCTTGAAGGTTTGAGCGGCCCCTTCCCTTTATTTTCCCTGATTATTTTCAAGATGATGGACTAATCAGGTGTGGTCCCAGCACATTATATGAACCAGCAGTTCTGCCTCATCATATCTTTGTATGTCATAGGTGAAGGAGCTACTAGACCTGTCTCTCACGAGACTGCCTTTGGGTTGACAAGGTGGCTTCTTGAATTTAAGCTGATCTCACATTGGCTTACATGTCTGTGAATTGCTCTCAGTTGTATTTTGGGCTTTGAGACTCATGACTGGCAGTGCCCAAACCAACTCTGCTAAGGTACTGTGCCTGAATGTAAGCAAAATGTTTATGGCGCTTTAGTGCCCCCAGAAGCACTTCAGCTGTAGTTGTACATCAGCCAGCCAGGCCAGTGTCCAGGATGAGTGACATGCTGTCTGGTCACCTGTGAGTAACTGGAAGCTGAGCACGGAACTATTGAGTGTAAAACAGAGAAGAAACTTGTCGGAGACTCTTGTTTTTCTGCCTCTTTTCAACCTTTCCCCTATGCTGGTGAAGAGCATTTATGTATTGGAAGTCTAGAAGCATATTGCTTTTTATTTTATAAGAAGCACATAATTAATAATACTTTGCAACAGAAATTAACATTAGCAAGAAGTAGAAACAGTTGTTTTAAAAGGCTGTTCACCTGTGAACTGGTTATATTTTCACTGTTTTCAGTCAGTGAGAAGACTGATACTTAGGTTTGGACAAACCAATTGGGGTTTTTTTTTTTCAGTTTGTTTTTCAGTAGCTATGCAGAGCTTTAGTTAAAATTGGTTTTGACAGGAAAGAATAGAAAAAGCATCTCATGTTTGCAGGAATAAGAAATCTTTGTGTAATGGAAACTCATATTACTGAAGAATATTTACATGTTAGCTTCAGAGCAATAAATTATTATAAGCAACACTGGGTGAATGACCTGTATTTAAGAATGTATCTTCCTTTCCACTGTGTGGTGCTGGTTACTGTTGTATGGTGATAAATGTAAAAAAAATAGAATTATGTTTTATGAGGTAGTGGTTTGCTGAAAGTCGAATGAATCTTAGGAAGTTAAAGATTGTTAATACCTTTATATATGTTAGTCTAGTTCAATATATTTCATTGCTCAGTGTGTGTAGTATTAGAGCACAATCCTTTGTCTATTAACACCTAGAGCTAGGGGGAAAAAGAGCAGCACTTTGTTTAAAGCCACAGGTTGGGAATAATTGGAGGTTTTCACAGCAAGTAAATAGCCTTGGGTGATAGAGTCCTAACTCCTTGTGAAGGAGGGAGTTGTTTCCAATTACCATTTATCAGTTAGAGCTATGAAGTTAGTTAAGGTACAGTTCTCACTGTGTAACAAACGTCTGATGAATGTCTGTCATGCTGGATTGCCTCTGCAAAGAGAATAGAGTTACTACTGCATCCTGGGAGAAAACTGTTGCAAATCTCTGCTACTTGTGTGCTTCAGCTGTTTTGATGCTTGGATATTAATGAAGTGTTACAAAGCTGTGGTAAAATTGAGAACCTGTCTAGATTTTTGCTTTAGTAATGCTTCTGATGTATTGTTTCCCTGAGTTAATGCAGACAGTGAAAGAAGTCTATAGTTTTTCAAATCTACTGGTTTAAGTGGCAAAATTGCTACATACTCTGTCATGCTAGGCTGGATTTTTTTTGTTCAATAGAAAATAAAAAGATTTGATTCAGCAGGCATATGATGATGAATATAATAACTATTTGGTTAAGCATTTGTTATGCTTCCATACAGGTAGTCAAGTATATTAATTTTTTTTTGCCCTTGAAAGGAAAACTTAATGAGCTATCATGTTTGCATATCGTATATATTACCTTTGTAACTTCACCTGCAGGTGTCTGCTGCATTTAGTGACCATTGCACAGAAAAAACCTGTTCACCTTTTAAGCATTTTGGTTGCTACATTATCTTTCTTAAATGAGGATGTCTTTTGTGATGGAATGAATATGTGTGTGTGTATATATGTATATGAAATATGGTGAAAATTGAAAGTGGCATTTCCTGTGGAGAAATAATATATTTTTATACTGCTTAAAACTGCAGAATGTATTTGTGATAACTCCCTTTTTGTTTGTTTTTTTGTTTTTTTGGCAGTTGTACTCGCTAAATGATTATAAGCCACCCATTTCTAAAGCTAAAATGACACAGATCACCAAGGCAGCAATCAAGGCTATAAAGGTAAGAAATTGAGTAACTTCTTTTGACTTCCTTTCCACTTCTCATCTGTGTCAAGGTAACGGAACAGCTTTAAGAACCTGCTGCAGAAACTCCCATCTCCCTTAATCTGCGTACAATTTCCAAGTTCTGATCAAATTTGATAATGATGGGATTTTCAGGAGTGCAACAGGAGGTTGAATTTATTGAGTGATTGACATTTGCTGTGTGTCATACATGAGAGAGAAATACAACTTGACTCGAATCAGCTCTGAAAGACAGAAGTGGTTTTCCTCAGTTTAAAAAGGAAATACTGACATAGTTTGAGAACAGTAATACAACTAATTAATATGTATTCTTGAGTTTTAATTCATTTTTATAAATGCCTAGCATGCTCTTTCGTGGCTGTTCATAGATATTTTTTTTTTTATGTTTCTTGGATATAAATTGTTCTTAAGTTTTAGCATCAGTACACTAATTAAAGAGTTGCCTTGCTACAAAGTAAAACTAATTGCCAAAAAGCAATAGAGCAGCAGAAAACAGCACTGAAAAATGCTGAAAGAAACCAGTATGCCATTAGTATTAAGCATTAAAACAAATGGAAATTCAGTGAAATCTGGAGAGGTGAAAAATAGGATAGGTTAAAAACTAAAAAGTCATTATCTTTTACTCTATGTATCTGCATTCCTCTGCAGAGAATGCAGATACTTTTAAAAAGTAATTGAATCCTTTTTGGGATTTCATGTGATTTGGAGAGTGCAAAGTGATGACAAAACAGTGAAATTCACTGGCTTTTCTAAACATGAGAAGTCTATGTAAATTGAGTCTATGTGTTACAGTATAACAGAAATGCTAAAAGCTTGTATTGAACCTGAAATGTAGTAAATGATAATAAATGGTTCTATAGATAAACAATTAAATGATACCATATTTTATCATGTGTTTAACTTCTAAATTCTACTTCCACTCTTATAATTTCAATAATGTTTAATTGTGTAGTTATTGAGATTATTTAGAGCCATTTTAATAGTATTTGATTTTTTAAGCCAATTTTAAAGCAAAACTATTCAGTAGGTGTTACAAGGTCTTTATGTACTCATGTTTTTAGGTTATTAAAGTGAACACTTGCAAAATAAATGAAATACTGAGAAGTGCTATGCTTAGTAACATTAGGCTAACATCCTCAGTCACATATGGTGAAATAATGATATAGGGAACAATTATATTATTTTCTTCAATCTCACTAAACAAGTGCATGTCATTTAAAAAAAATCCAGTGTAAAATACCTTCAGATGGAAAAAGCGAAATTAGCTTTTTTATATGCTGTTAAATGTTCTAAGGAAGACAGTATACTCAGCTTTAGGTATTGGATTGCTAGTTAATCAACCAAAGTTTCTAATTCTGTTTTTACTATCAATTGCATGACTTGACAATGTATATGCCTTTTTCAGATTTTCTCCTCCTATTAAAATATTCCTTTATTTTCCAGTTTTACAAGCACGTTGTACAGAGTGTTGAGAAATTCATTCAAAAGGTAAGTCAGTCAAAGGTATTTTGTGTTAGCACTGAGAAGAATGTCCTTATATTGGATTATATAGTATTGAAGACCACTGGGTTGTAGGTACACATAGGGATTAATTTTTCACACATTAGTTTATTTCAGTTTTTAGTCACATTCAATTCCTTCCAGTAATCAGTAGCTCATCGTAACCTTTGATGCCAAAAGAGAAATGCTTTGTCCCTATTTTGCAGTTACTTTGATCTGAATGATTGTGGATGCTGTCTTAGGACTTAGCTGTGTACATTTACTGCTGACATTTGAGGCTGTCATTTGAACAGCTAACAGAAAAGGATTTGACAGTGGTTTGGGAAGTGGAATTTTTATTAATCTAATGAAGTTATTGAAACTTCAGGTGAAGTAATTATCTGTGACATTCTTTGCTTTGTGACACTTAACTCATTGCTCTTTTGCCATTTTTTGTTGACTGTTTTATTCTCTGGCAAAAGCATCACTTCAGAGGTCAAATAACCACATTCCATATATGTAAGGAAATCCCACTGTGAGAGCAAGACTTAAATAATTTGAGTATAATCTATCAACTTACTGCTTAGACTCACTAAGGAAATAACTGAACATTTTTTTAACTTGCCTTACCTGAGATTGGGGATATGCAGGCTCACTGTCCCAGCTGTCATTCTTAGTTAAGTTTTCATTTGTATTTTATTATATTTTCTTTTTTTATGATCTGTACTAGATGAAATATAATATTTTCTTGCTTTCTGTATGTGCCATGTTGTTAAATACTCCATCTAGCATATTTGCTGAGTTTTCTTTTGAAGTATCTTCATTTTTTATTCATTTCAGTATTATGAAAAGTTGTATACCTGTCTGTTCTGTATGCAGAATGCACTTAATTTTGGTAACAATATAGCTAAAATTTGCGTAGCTACAATATTATATAAAGTGTTTTTATAGAATAAAAGAATATAAATAATAAAGTGATTCTCTAAGACAGTGTTTTACATGCAATTGGATTTTAGTTTCATGATTTTTAGCAATGCACACTTACTCTTCAAAGGATGCTAAATATTCTTAAAAATAAAGAATGCCATACCCAAAATCAGTGGACCACTTTTAGAGCCTAAATACGTGCTTTATCCAGGTTAGCAGATGTTAGCAAGTCAGCACTTTTCTGAACAGGAAGTTTGTGTCTAGGCTATGATAAAATTAGTGGTCTGAAGAGATTATTTGGCACTGTAGAAGAGATGATGAATTTAGTGTTTTATCCAGTATGTTTATACAGTCTGGACCAGAGGGAGTGAGTGTTACTCTCCCGTGTTTTCCATAGTACCTTATGTGATAAGTGTGTACAATCAATATTCATGGAGTGAATCATGTCATGGTATGTTCCGGTCATGACTTCATTATGGTTTTGTACCACTTTTCATTATTTCAAAGCTGATTGCACTAGTATGATGCAATTACTTTACAGTTAAATGTAAAATAAATTCAGCTTTAATTGATAAGTTAAATTACCTAAGCAAGTATTAGTGTAATTGCATGCTGTATAAATACAGTGCTGTTTGTAAATTACGTAAATTTTCCCCAGTTTTAAAGCATCACTCATTCTCAACCAAACAGATGTCTACATGAATATGTTCTTGTTCTGGTGGGAACAGGATATGCTGCATTTGGCTTACAAGAATGTAAAGTAAACAGATGTTGACTTTGATCATACAGAAGGACAAAAATATATTGAATTGTATTTGTAGCAAGTCCCAATGTACTGTGAAGAATTTGGGCATGCTTTATGCTGTTCTATTCAAATATCCGTGAGTACTTAAAAAGGATATGTGGTTTGTGCAAATTTTGAATAGTCATGTTCTAAAAAGGTTTTTAATGGTAGTAAATTGCTTTTAAAACAGTTGCATATTTTCGGAAAACATATAGATGTGGTAACTTGAACATTAAAGTTTAGCAATTTTTGAGTGAGTTTCATTTTTCAGGACAATTTATTAAATATAAAGTATTTGTATAATACTTTAAAAATTAGAGAGGACTGATCATATTTATTCTGCCATTCATGTTGTTAGTTTGCTTGCTTTTTTTTACACATATGCACATTTTAAAATATTATTCTTTGTAGTGCAAACCAGAATACAAGGTACCTGGTCTATATGTCATTGACTCCATTGTAAGACAGTCTCGGCACCAGTTTGGACAAGAAAAAGATGTATTTGCTCCAAGATTCAGCAATAACATCATCAGCACTTTCCAGAACCTGTATCGTTGTCCTGGGGATGACAAGGTAAAAAAACCTCATAAGTTTATTTATTCCCTAATTAAAATAATATTTATTATCTGTAAAGAATAAAGATTTTTATCTCGCTTTTTGCTTTCTAAACTGTATCTAATTATAGATTTATATACACATTGATAGGTTTTCATACTGCTTGTCTGAGTATAGATATAGTATATAGAGTAGGGGAAGACATCCAGTTATAATCAGAATTTTGAAAGGGTTTTCAGGAAGACTGGATGGTAAAAAGTAAAGTAGCAAAAAAACCCCAACCCACTTAGTCCTTCATCTGTCTCAGGCATGGAAAATGCAAGAGGGAGAGAGATACTGAGGGGAAGAAATAGTTTTATATTCTTGTTCCATACAGAAGAGGGAAGTTAGAGACTGTGAAGGACTTGTTTGGGGCTGCCTTACAAAAGAAATTTTCAAATAAGAAGAGCAACTGCAACACTGAATGGAAGCCTTCAGAGATCTCTTTGAAGGAACACTGAGTTGCATCTTCCATGCAATGAGAATTCATCACTTCTCTCTATTAAATTTATGTATCCTCTTGAAATTCTGCATAAATGGGCTTTTTTTTTTTTTTTCCTTTGGTTTTAAACACTGGGGTTAAGTACTTGTATGTTCATATTTTATAGAATTTAAATAATTAAACCATCTCTGTGACAGCACACAAGATCCTATGAAGAACCTTCTGTTCTTCATAATACAGCTATTTTTTTTCCCTTAATAAGGAAGGTGTATTTTTTTTGTCACAGATGTGACTATCCAGCTTCTCAGGATCAAGCAAAATCTTGCCTCTGAGTAGAGCTGTAGCTTAGGAAATATTTGGGAGTAAATTAAGACAGTAGAATAGAAATGTGTGCACAACATGTCTTTACTGTTGCCTAGGCATCTCACATAGGACAACCTCTTGTTCATAGGTTAAACATCTTTTGTGTGACCCAGTGTAACTGTTCTTGTGGATCTTACTGACTGTAAATCTGAAGGTCCTTCAATCTAGACAGATTGACATTTCTTAAGTATTCCATAACTGAAAATAACAAGAAAGATAAGCATGACTCAAATCTTCTGTTTTCCTTTCTTCATTATAGAGTAAAATTGTTAGAGTGCTAAATTTATGGCAGAAGAATAATGTATTCAAGAGTGAAATTATTCAGCCTCTCTTGGATATGGCAGCAGGAATTCCTCCTCCAGTTGTGACCCCTGTCTTGCCCAGCACTACAGCTGCTATGAACAACAATACACCAGGTAAACAAAAAGAGGTTAAAATCATACTTTGAATCAAAACACTTGTGTCAGTTTTGGTATGCTGACTGTTTGTTAACGTGCTGAAAAGTCTCACTGCTTTCCTTTAGACAATTCAAATGAATACTAGAAATAAATATAGCAAACATCCAGATCAGGGAAATGGCAAATACAAGCAGCAGCCTCTTCTGTTTACTTTCCAACTGTATATTATGTTTATATTGAGTAATGGTGCAGTAAGACCTAGTTTTGCAGTCAAAAGTCAAAACAGTAGATCACTGACACAACACAGCACTTAATGCAGTCTTTGTTAATTAGTGGTGCCACAACTAAGAGAAATGATACATCAGTATCTTTTTTTTCTGTCCATAGAATTGAGCTTACTGAATCATGTCAGGCAGTGGTCCTTTACTTTTGCTGACAGACAGTGATTTTTTGGAGGGAAGAAACCATATTGACAATATAAGCTGTAGCCAGTGACATACTTCCCTCTCTCAAATGTGAAGTATGTGGACCAGCATCATGTTGGACAACCATATGGGCAAAAATCTGCTCATGGAATATGCCCCAGGTTAACAAACACATTATTATTAATGCAGAATCAATCATATTGTACTCTGAAGCATCTTTTTTTGCTTACATAGGTTTTACATGGCTTTTCAACTTTTGTTTTGTTTGAGCTGATTTGTTTTGAGATTTTTTTTTTATTCAAAATTGGGATGTATGGGAAATCTTAGATTGCTTTCTGTCACATGGACCTGCCTTTGTTACCTACCTTTTGCTGTTCCCATGCTGAAAAGCATCAACTTGGACAAATCCACCTTATTTTTTGTTGGTGTCTGAAAATAAGGGAAAGTTCCAGCTCTTACACCAGATATGCATCTTTTGGCTCAATGTTATTTTTTTTCATTAGTTTGATTGTTTTAAGTTCTTGAAAACATAGCTTTACACCCATGCTTTTCTGAATTCCAATGCAAATTGTCTTTTGGATTTTGTCTTTTTCAGGAACACCTGTGACTCCAGTTACCCCAGCCAATGTGGTGCAGAGTTTACCTGATCCTTGGGTATCTCAGATTGCTAACACAGATACTCTTGCTGCTGTTGCACAGATTTTACAGAGTCCTCAAGGCCAACAGGTAAATATTTTGTAGACAGTTGCACTGAATGCTGTTTGATATTTTGTGTCTCTAAGGTACACTTAAGGAATACAGCTTTATCTCTTGGTTTTATGTGTGGTGTCCATGTTAACTATCCCATGAGGTTGTTCAGCACAAGTAAGTTCCAGGTAAACTAAATCTTCCTGTTACTTTTTGTATACCAACCCTGCTTGTTCCTTAGAAGTATCACAGAATATAACTGCAGATAAAATGGTCTGTATGACATACTTTTCTGCATAATATTGCAGAAAATCAGGAGCAGCATTAAGATTTCATGGATATAAGTATAAAACAGAAGGCCAGTTTAAGCATATTTCTCTGCCGAAGCTAAGCATTGTACAAAAGGATAGAATGTGAACATACTCATTCTGGAAGTGTATTGTGTATTGATACTTCATTTTTCCATCAGCTAAATATAGTTATTTTGCAGCATTCAAAAATAAGTTATTGGGAGTGACTGTGCTCCTCAGTTTTTAAATGCTCAACTTAAAGTGGCTTGGTCTGCAGCATGCATTGAACTGCTTGGCCTTTTAACTTGCAGCCACATGAGCTGAGCACACCCATTCAGCTTTCTGTAAGAGTGTAGATCATTGTCTTTCAATTTATTCTAGAACTCTGGCACCAGCATAACTTCGGCATTATGGTTTTCATCTAGAATGAGAAATAGGATACTTTACCTGCTGGGGTACTTTAAAATCCCATGCCCCACGCATATGACTGAGAAGTAGTCACCAGTGAGCTGTTAAAAAACACTGATGCTGACAATAACAGCAACTTTACTTACATTGTTTTACAGTGTTCAGCTAAGCAGAGTTGTCTGTAATTGCTCCTAAGTCACACAAATGGAATGTTTTCATCTGATTACACTGAAAGAAATTTCTGGGTCTTTGAAAAGCAGAGCAAAATGGGTTTGTAGGATACTTTAAAGTATCTTTGTTGAAGACAGAAGGGATTTTGAAGTGAGAATGGGAAATACATAGAAGGTCAGTAAGGTATTTTTTAAAGATTATAATCTAAGAGAGTATTGTAAAAAAAAATTAAGCAAAATAAAAAAAGATATTGAAGATGAGAAGAGAATTAGTTTTAGAGACAGATCACAAAGAAATAACATTTGGATATGTAGCTCAAAATTATAAAATGATAAAGTTAATGGAGAGAGGGAAAAGATGGGTCTTAAACAGAAGTTTGGAGACAAACTTGGTATGTGGTAAATATGTACATGCAAATCTCTAGGATTAGTAGATGAACTGCAACATTGGCTTCCATCCTCTCTTCATGTTGTCCAAACCACTACACACTAGCCTTTCCTCCCACACCCCCTGCACCTCCATTTTCCTTGATTTCATTTTAAGTTTGTGTTTGATGGGCGAGAACACATGCAGGTAAATTGAGAATCTAGGCACAGGAGAGGGCAGAGGAACAAGAATGTGACAACAACTAGAACGGTGACCACCCAGGATTTTCCCAGTCTAGGGCTTCCATGTCTGCTTCCTCAGTTTGATTCCTTCCTGTTCCCGAGCAGTGCACAAGGTGGACCACCCATATTTGCTTTTGTGAATGGGCTAAGAAGCAAGGGGAAGAGCTCTTTAGTTTTGCCTGTTGCAGGAATTGATAAAATCTTCTGGTGAGGTAGAACAATAATTGAAGCATATTCAGAGCCTTTTCTGGATAAGTAACCTCTATTAACTGTTTAAAAAAATAGAAGTTGTTTCCCATTACCAGAAGGTAACTCAAACAGTCTTGGAAAATTATTGTACCTTTTTGGTGCATTGTGGAAAAGAAGAGCAACTTAATCCACTTATGCAGAGTTTTCTAGGGAGCCCTCGTAAGAATGGAGGGGTTGAATCCTATAACAGTTCAGTGGTGAACCCCATAAGGAGGTAAAATATGAACATAAAGATAGTCAGGCATTATGTCAACGTAGTTTGAACTACCTGGATTTGCAGAGCTTTATTTTTTGTCCAGAAATACCCAAAGCTAACACTCTGGGGTTTTACATCATGGAAGATCAAAAGGACTATTTCCTCGAATTCATACTTCAGGAGGGTTTTTTTCCATAGGGATAATATTTTTTCTTTTTGTGTTCAGGTAAACCTGTACAATTTTATGGGACCATTTCTACTGAACAGGTTAATGAAAAAGCCCTTTATTTCTTTATTGGGACAGCCCTTTTAAAAAAAATCTATACAAATAGGAAGTTGTAGTAAGGAAAACAAAAAACACTGGGCAATTGGATTATACATATGTTCCAAAAAATTGTGGAAGATACTCTATTTTTCTTTATTTTTCTCCTCTAAATTTGAAGGAAGAGACTCTTGGGATATCCTGATATACTCAGTGATTAAAAATGTCTCGGTCCATTCACTACAGTTTTGGAAGTTTGTTCTCTAATACTTATTTCACTATAATCTCAGACTTCTGGGTTGCAGAGTGGAGTTGTGTAAACAAGCAAACCACCCCAACCACTATGCCACCCCTGAAAACTATTTTCAAATAGTGTTTGAAACACCCAATGCTATTTTTAAATATTATTTTTTAGCATCTGTCTTACTGTAACAGACTTTATTGTTACTGTATTTAGTTTCCCCAGAGCTGCTGCTTCTGGTTCAACATTGCATCTAGGCAAGTTTTATCTTAAGGTAGTGCTATACAGAGCCCAGAGTCTGTGCCATTGCCGGAAGTAAAATTACATTCCTGGTTCCTGGTTTGGTTTTTCTGTTTTGTTAAAATAGCAAGGGACCCTCATTCTATCAGCACCAGCTTCAGTGTCAGTATGGGATTTTCCTTGTTAATAATACAGAGATAACTAGAGCAAGCTCTTCTATAAGCATGTTGCATCAGCTTAAAGTGGAACTTGCAACAGTCATTTTCTCTACACAAGTGTTGCAGCATACAGATTTTCCTAATATGGGTGGGCCCTTAGGAAGCTGGAGTAGGCTAACAGATATTTTTCAGGTCAGAAGGAATCAAACTGGAGAAACAGAAGAGGGGGAACCCTAGAAAGCAGGAAATCCTGAGTGGTGACTGGTCATCATGCAACCTGTCAGATCAAGTTAGGAGGAAGAAGCATCTGCATGTCTTTTCAGCCACAGAAAACAAATTAGCCAGTAAGTGGGAAAAAATTGCCATAAATGGAACAAATTAAGATGAATTAATAGCCACAGGTTAGATCATGCTGTATTCCTGAGGTGGTGTGTTTTGATTTTTTTGTTGCTGGGTTTTTTTGGTTGTTGTTTGTTTGTTTTATTATTTTTTGTAATTTGAGAGGGAAAATAAATCTTTGGGTTTTTTTTTTCTTTTTAAAAACATTTCTTGTTTAAGCATTTGTTATCTTTTCTCTTTTAGCTTCAGCAGTTGATACAGACACTGCAGATACAGCAGCAGAAACCTCAGCCTTCGCTCCTTCAAGCCCTGGATGCTGGTCTTGTTGTTCAGTTACAGGCCCTCACAGCACAGCTTACAGCTGCAGCTGCTGCTGCTAACACACTTAATCCACTGGAACAGAGTGTCTCTTTTAATAAGGTAGAAGTAGAATAATAGGAGTTTGAAGAAGTATATGTTGTTAAGATATGTTAGTTTTCTTTTTGATCTTATGGTTTGTTTTTAGAAATTTTAGAAATACAGGAATATACTATAAAGTGCTCTCTTGAGAATTTAAAAAAACTGTCTAAAAAGAGTAGTATAAATGAAAATATTAGTTTTATATGAGTTTAGGGCTAAATGGCTTTTCATAGAATACCTTATGTTAGAAGGGACCCATAAGGGTCATCAGGTATGAAGATGGTAAACTTTGCAAAATTAAGCCACTGTTACATGAGGTTTTTATTGCCCTTTTTAACACAGTGGTGAGAGTTGAGTATGTCTTGTATTTATGATCATTGAGTATGTCTTATATTTATGATTATTGTTTATCATCTGAGATAGGAAATTATTTTTTACAAGATAATGAAAGGGAAAGATATAGAAATTCATAGAGCTGTTTTCCCAGAAGAGTAAAATGTGACTGAGCTTGTTATCTATCACCTTGTATTATAAATGCAAAAAAGCCTGCTAATCTTAGTCACAAAGTGATAGTAAGTGAAGAAATAAGTTTATGACTGTAGTTAAAACTAGTCATGTGACACTGTACATAAAGAAGCTTAATGTGTGTTGCCATATATGTCCTTAAAAAAAAAAAAAAAATTTAAAAACCACCAAATCCAAACCTAAAAAACTAAAAAAATACAGGATGCAGGAATTTATGGTTGAATGTCTGATATCAATATAGAACTATAATGGCAATTACAGTAGTAGTATATCAGTAGAATAACAAAGGAAGAACTTCTACTTGGATATTAAAAATAAAATAAATCTTGTTATGTTTTCTTTGGAAGTAACAGCTTGTAAGTAGATAATCTTTGTAGTCTTGTCCTAGCGTGAATAATAGAATAACGAAGTCAGAGAAGCAAAAAACCCAGATAATCTCTCTTTCCAGGCAGTTAGCACTTAACAAGAGTATAATTACAGGGAATGAATGCACCCATTAATAGAGACTGTCTTAATATCAATACAAGAAGTAATTAAGAATAGGACATTGCAGTGTTTTATTTCAGACTTCAATTCCAGTGCAGGTGTATTTGTAGGTGTGGCTCTCTTGTTGGACTACTTAATTGACACAAATGGAAGGAAGTGGCCCTCTAATGAGATGTTTAGATACCTTGATTGGGTTTAGCGCAGTGCTCTGTAGTTTATGGCAGTAATAGTAAGCAGGAGACTTGTCATGAAAGGTATCAGCAGAGTGCATGTATGTGGTTGTGATTTCTGGGAATTTGAAGGTAAGTGTTGTGGAAGGAATTTTTGTGGCAGTGTGGTAATTTGCAAACTTTCTTGTAGCTTGTGTTGATTTGTTCCTGTAAGTTGTTGAAGAGCTGTTTTATAGCTTGTGATCCCTCAGTTGTGCATCATGAAAGGAGTGTTAGATTATAATACATTTCTTATTTCCTCCTTCAGTGTTCTGTCAATGAACTCGTCACATAGCCCACTGAGGCTTTTACTCAAAGGTTATTTAATCTGCTTTGCAAAAACAGCATGTCATTGTAGAAAGTATTTTTTTTTCTTTTTTTAGTATCACATTGGCACTACATATTTTCTGTGTATTAATGGGCAATATTATTTTTGCAGTAATAAATTTGGGGGATTTTCCTTTTTTATTAAAAATGGTTTATCCGTATCACCTGCAACCTGAACCCCACTTCTCAATAGCTGAAGACCATGAGTCATAATGATACAGTTCTCTTTATTAGACTATTTTACAATATAAATAATTGTATATTTTTTTCACTAAACATTGCATCTTTAGTAAACAAAGTGTTAAGACAATATTTACTCTCCCAGAAAGTATCTATATCAGTGTTTTAGTTTGAATCAGGAGTATGTTTGAGATGAAACTATTGTTTATTTACATGTACCACGCATTATTTTACATTGTGGAGCAGTATTGAGTGCATAAAGTAGATTGATTTGGATTAAGCTAAAGCAAAAGATAGGTAGCAACTGCAAATGAGCACTCTTTAGTCAACAGGGGCAGACCAAAGCTGCTTCAAAGTAACTCAGAACAAAGTCCAAATAGCATGGTCCAAATAAAACAAAAAAAGTGTATAAACCAGATTATTTTAGAGCAAACTTTTTGAGTATGCTTTTCTTCATAACAACAAATCTAGCATCTTTCTTAGTGATTTTCCAGGATGTTCTGAAATTCTAGCTTTTTGTATGCCTTTTAGAAAGCATACAGTAATTTTACATTTAACACAAAATGCCTCAACTGCCTTGAGCCGGGACACCTTCCAGTAGCTCAAAACCCCATCCAGCCTGGTGTTGGAACACATCCAGTGTTGGGATATCTACAGCTTGCCTGGGCAACCTGTGACTCACCACCCTCAGAGTGAAAAACTGTATGTGTGTGGTGTCCTAATACTTGATTTATTTTAATTTCTGTTGCTTTATTGTGAAGAGTATTTTGTTATAAGTTATTTAAAAATCAAGATATTTCAGTTCAGATGGATTAGATGTATAAATTAAAAAATATTCTGGATTTTAGCATCCCATCTCAAATAAGCTTCATCGTCTATGCTTTTGCTGTTTTTCTCAGATATATATTCAGTCCTGCTTTCATATGTGTTAGAATATTTCATTGAGAAAATAGCTCTAGTCAAAAGCAATCAGTCTCTTAGCTTATACTTTGTTGATCTTGCCAGGCTCCAGTAATAGAGAGTAAATAGAGCATCCTGGGAAAGAAAATGGGCTACTGAATCATTGTGGCTTGTTGGTTAATGGAAATGGTTTTGCTTTGATACTTCAGTTTGACTGCCCAGTGTTCTCATGCTCTTCTTCTGAGACCAGAGTTTAAGTTCTAGCAGTTTGTAGCTAACTGTAGTTAATACTAACTCTGCTTTTTAGAAGACTTCCGAGGTGTGAAGACATATAGACATGGGTTTGATAGCACTGCTCTATCCATGTGTAGTTACTGTAAAAAGACATTCTCAGTGGCCAGTATGTTTGTATTATTTATGCTTGTCCTTCAGTTTTGTCTTCAAGAAAATAAAATGCTGCTGAAATCCTTTTGTGCTGTTAAAAAAATAATAAAAAAACTTTTGTTCAGCAGAACTACAGCGTAGGCATTTTTACAGATAAAGTAGGAATTTTACTCGAATTTCTCTTTTTCCCTGTCAGATATCTTTTTATCCCACTGGAGGCTTATTACTCTTACATGATAACTGCTTGCTTTGAATACTTTTTTGTTTGGTTTTATTTTGTTTTTCAAACTGTGTGAGTTGTTTTCAAGGAGCAGTATATTTGAAGGAATTAAGGTTGTCTAAATGATGTAAGTTTGAAAATACTGTAATTCTTTGCAAATTAATCAAGCTGTAGATCTTTTGAGATGAGCAGAGACATTTTTTGATTGCCAAAATACTGGATAGTTGGCTGCTTCATACTATTCTTTTCTTATTAAAGGTACCATTATATAAAATAAATCTTTTATTTAAGCCTTCAAAATAGCTGTTATTTACTATGGAAAGAACATGTGGTTGTACTTGCAACACCAGACAGAGCGCAAGAAAGTCATGGACAAAATGTGGTATTTGAAGCTTTCAGGAGCTTTGTAGCTATAGCACTATGACATTTAATTTTCATTTGGGTTATTTGCCAATTTATTTTTTTTTAAATTGAGAAATAAGAGCATTTTTAATTTGAAAAGTAAATACATCTATAAAGGGATATACAAGGAATACCTGGTAATGCTTATTTTGCTTTCTCCTAGAAGCTGATGGACAGGTTTGACTTTGGGGAAGAATCTGAACAAAATGAAGAGCCTAAAAAGGAAACTTCTACTTCCCAACTGTAAGATCAAGCTATGTTTCTTATGGAAAATACTAAAAATTGTCCAAAACTAATTGAAAATTAGGATTAAACTGTAAGAAAAATGTTCTTTCTTTCAGAGCATAAGTATACTAAAAGAGCAGGTAGAGAAAAGACAATTTACTAAATTAATGAAGCATATACATTTTAATATGCTTGTGTACCAGAAGTTTTGCTGACTTCATCTTAGATTTAGCATGTTCTTTGCTTTGTTAGTTATATTCATAGTGTTAATGTGATAGTGATATCCACTGACAAAAGGTGGATCTATCTGCATTGTCTTCATTATTTTTCATTGTTAGTTAAACCTGAAACTCAGTGATGAAGACCTGTTGGAAAAATTGTTTAAATCAAGAAAAAGACAATTGTCTTTTGGTTTTTTTTACTTATTTCATTTTAGGCCATTGGTACCGGAATCTGTGAACAACTCACTTTTTCACCAACTAGCTGAACAGCTACAGCAACAAAATTTAGAACATCTCAGACAACAGCTTCTGGAGCAACAGCAACCTCAAAAGGTAAGAACTCCATCTTGTGGCTTTGAAAATATTTATATTCTTCACTGATAAAAATTTCAAACTCCAGGACCAAAAAAAATTGTCTTATTACTGACACTTCTGTTATAATGAAAGTCTTTTTTACTAGCTGAACATCTCAAAGAAGCTTGCAGACTAAGTGGAATAAGTGAAAAAAAAATGCCTAAAGCATTAAAAAATACCCCAAAATACTCTTTCTCTCAGGAAGGAGTGACTGTACTTCAGTTGTTCACTGCTTCATATGGGAGGGAAGAAAGCTTTCCCCTTCAAAGAAGGTGAGCACTGAAGTGATGATGCTTCTGTCTGAAAGGAGAGCAGCCTGCAAGCTGATGCTGCAGAACCATCGAGAGGGCAGAATAGAGATTGCAGATTACTATATGGATTTACCCTACCAAGCTTTTAAATCTTGGCTAATAAATGTCTCATTCTGGTGAAGGATCTGAGCTAAAGAATAGTTACATTTTTCCAGAGAAACAATTTATTAAGAACCAGTGCTCAAGACAAACCCAGATTCCTTCTTAACTTTGTGAGTTGGTCCTGTCTAACCGTGCAAGTTGTTTCTGGTCAGTATCAAGACAGAGTAAAAGTGGACCTGCTGTGAAGTATTTGGGTCTAGTTTCACATTAAAATAGAAACCTTAGATTGAAAGAATCTTAAGGGAAAATAAGCTCAAGAAACATCTCTTGAGGATTTTAGTTTTAACTGTGCAAAGGTGAAGTTGCTCAGCTGTCAGTCAAGAATGTAATTTGAGTTTTAAATTTGACTAAGTTTTTGTTTCTAAAAATTGAAAATTTTGCAGATATTTTCTTATTCTGCATTATTTTACCACATTTAATTTAATTTCTCATTTAATTGCAGTAACTTGAACTTAAAGTAACTTACACAGAAAGCTTGTACAGCACAGCTACAGGCTAGTTTTGATGTTGATATATATTGTGGATATCTAGCAATTTCTGGCTTTAAAGTAAAAGATGTAAAGAAATATAAATTTGAAGAATGCATCAGAGGAAAAAAAAAAAGGAAAAAAACCAAAACAACAGAGAAGTAGTGGGAGATGTGAAGGTTGGTGGCCATCTTGGCCAAAGTGACCATGAGATGATGGAGTTTTCAATTCTCAGGGAAGTAAGGTGGCAGGTGAATAGAACTACCTCCTTAGAATTCCAGAAGGCAGACATTGACATGTTTAGAAGATTGGTCGATAGTGTCCCTTGGGAGGTAGCCCTCAAGGACAAAGAAGTCCAGAAAGGCTGGGCATCCCTCAAGAGGGAAATCCTTCAGGCACAATAATGAGCCATCCCTGTGTACTTTAAAATCAGCCATTGTTGTAGAAAATTGTATCTGGCTAAACAGAGAGCTTTGGGTATAAATCAGGAAGAAAAGTAATGTTTTAATAGCTATGGAAGAAGGGGCAGGCAACTCAGGAGGAGTACAAGGTTGTTGCAAGGTTATGTAGGGAGAGCATTAGAAAGGCCAAAACTCAGCTAGAACTTAATCTGGCCAGCATCATTAAAGGTAATAAAGTGTTTCTATAAATATGTTAACAGTAGAAGAGCAGCTAAGGAGACTACTCTCTGCTGGATGTGGGAGGGAACCTTGTATCCAAGGACAAGAAAAAGGCTGAGTTGCTGAGTGCCCACTTTGCCTCAGTTTTTGTCAGCATTGCCATTTGCTCCCTGAGGGTCCTGCTCCCTCAACTGGCAGATGGGGATGGGGAGCAAAATGCAGCCCCATAATCTGGAAGTTGAGATCTTTTGTGCTACACAGATGTGCACAAGTCTATGGGGACCAAATGGGATCCACCCAAGGATGATCCTGGGAAATACAGACCTGTCAGTCTGACCTCAGTGTCAGGGAAGGTTATCTTTAGTGCCATCACATGGCACATACAAGACTACCAGGTGATCAGGCCCAGTCAGCATGATAAGTTTATGAAAGTCAGATCCTTCCTAACTGATCTGATCTCCTTCAACAATGTGACCCACCTAGTGGATGAGGGAATAGCAGTGGCCATTGTCTATGTGGACTTCAGTAAAGCCTTTGTCTCCCACAGCATTCTCCTTCAGGAACTTATGGCACAAGGCTTGGATAAATACACTCTGCGCTGGATAAAAAAACTGGCTGGAATATAGAATCATAGAATGGTAGGGGTTGGAAGGGACCTCTGGAGATCATTGAGTCCAGCCTCCCTGCCAGCACAGGATCACCCAGGGCAGGCCACACAGGAATAGATCCAGGCAGGTCTTGAAAGTCTCCAGAGAAGGAGACTCCACAACCTCTCTGGACAGCCTGTTCCAGGGTCTGTATTGAGGTGGAACTTCCTGGGTTTCATCTTGCTACCATTACCTCTTGTCTATCACAGGGCACCACAGAAAAGAGACTGGCCCTTTCTATGTGACACCCACCCTTCAGATACTTGTCATCACTAATAAGATCCCCTCTCAGTCTTCTCCATGCTAAATAGCCCTAGGACTTTCAGCCTTTCCTCATAAGGTAGATGACCAGGCCAAAAAAATGGTAGCCAACAGAGCTAAATCTCTCTGGTGTCTGGTCACAAGTGGTGTTCCCCAAGGTTCAGTACTGGTGCCTGTTCTCTTTAGTATCTTCATTAATGATCTGAATGAGGGGATTGAGTGTACCCTCAGTAAATGTGTAATATCCTTATTTCAATTGTACATATGTCTGCCATCTCCATTGTTTATCCTGTAAGTTTTTGTTTCCAAACCAGCTAAATTAAGCAACATACAGTATTCTTTGGTAGGTGGTAGGGTTTTATAGTCAGGAATATTAATTATTTCCAACTTTTGTATTTAAGTATGGTACAAAAAAAAAAAAATTGGAATAGAGTGACATCTGGTTCAGATTTCACAGTAATTGGAAGGGGAAAAATAAGACAAACTTGATAGACAGTTTTTCAGAGATACTTGAACAATTGTTTCATGTAGTTTTGCATTTTGATATAGTAAACATTTTCATTTATAAGGCTTTCAATGATATATTATTATTTGTTATTTAGGCAAGCCCTGAGGAAAATCAAGAAGGAAATTTTGGTTCAGAGCACTCTGCCTCACCATCACAAGGGAGCAGTCAGCAGCAGTTTTTAGAAGTGGAAACAAATGTAGATGATTCTATGGATATTCAACAACAGGTAAAGCCTAATTAAATTTGATTACAGAAGTTGAAAGGAAAAGACATATTAAGATGATTTAAAGATTAGTAATATGGATGTATGCTTTAATGTAGTGTCATACCATAATATTTACTTGTATAAATTGTTATTGAAACATGTTATGTCTTACTTCAGGATATGGATATAGATGAAGCACAGGACGTTGTTGAAGAAGAGATTTTTGAACAAGAAGAAAAGAAAGCAGCTGTTCATTCAAGATCAAGAACTCGTTCAAGATCTCGTTCAAGGTTTCATAATTAATTTGTATTAAGTAAATGAAGGTTTTCTGAAACAGAATTGTCATTTGTGATTATCATTCTCAATTTTGTGTTTTCTAAAAGTGTCATGAGCAGTTCTTGGCAATGAAGAAAAAAAAGGCATCTATTTAGTATTTTTGTGTTAGGTACAGACTTTCTATATGACAGTTCATTTTGCATATCTGTGTCTACCTTACGTTTTTTTTAAAACCTGTACAGGTACCAGCGATAACTAATGTCAATAGCTGGTCACATTTTCTAAACCAGAAAAATAGTTGCTCTTATGGAGTTCTTTGAATGTACTTTTGTTTTGTTTTAAGCTCAGAGGGTCCTGTTCCTCACACTAATGGCATTAACCTTATTGCCCACAGCAGTGTGGGTGAATATAATAAAAATTTATGTATCATGTTTAAAGTTTGGACTTAAAAGCCAACAAAATCAGTTTAGGTTTTGTTTGGTTTGGATGCTTTGTTTTGTTTGCTTTAAGTTGGTTTGGGTTTGTTGCTTTTTGGGTTTGGTTGCTTGGTTTTTTTTAAGTTGTCATACTGAAATGAAATCTTTTGTAGGTCACCAAGAAAACGAAGGTCAAGATCCCGGTCTGGTTCTCGTAAGCGCAAACACAGAAAACGGTCCCGCTCCAGATCAAGAGAAAGGAAGAGAAAGTCCTCTCGTTCGTATTCCAGCGAGAGGAGGGCCAGGGAGAGGGAGAAAGAGCGCCAGAAAAAGGGACTGCCTCCTGTACGATCAAAAACACTCAGTGGTGAGTGGCAGCTGCAGACTGTTTCAGTAACATAGTGTAACAGGAAAAAAGTTGGGTTTTTTTCATTTAACGAAGTGGTTTTAGCTTGAGTACTGTTACAAAACACAACAACCATCTGTTTTTATAAATTCCACTTTCTTAATGTGTCTTACAGCTTTGACATGATTTCATCTTGGAGGAAAGCAGATTATCATACTGTTCTACTGATGATGTTAATCATACTCTTGCATTCATGATTTTACTTCTGAACAGAGAGCAGCAAAGGGCTGTCCCTAAGTTACAGTCTCCTTTCTCTTTCATGCTGTCTTCTGTGGGGCATTGGAAGATGATCAGTGCTTGATCTGAGGATTGGTATGCTGATAAGGCATTTAAGTATGTGGTACATGCTTTGGACACATTGCTGAATAGATTAAAAAGAGGCCACTTTGTTTAAACTTTCAGAGTACTTTTAAAATAGCTTTTCACAGAAGATATAGCCAAAGCACATAGAAATGTGGAATGAGTAATTTGCTCTCATTAGACAGACCATGATGGTTGTATCTTAAGAAACTATCCAAACCCAGCTGGATTACAAATTCTGCAGAGTGCTGCTGTGTACTGTTGTTGTTTCTACAGAGAATTTACATACTGAAAAGAAGGAAGGTAGCAGGGAGAAGAACTGTGTCCACACAGTTTAAATCAAAGGGAATGTTTTTTGAGATTTGTGCTAGGAACAGTGAAATTGTGTGTAGTCATTGCCTACTGTATCAGTACAGCCCATTGCTGCTGTTAGCAGGACTCTGGATTCTCTGGATGCATAGTTGTACATGATTTTTGTAATGAACTTGTGTTGCTGAATTTAGTTTTGTTACATTGTTTCTGGTGTAGTTTTGCATTTATTTTGTGTTTTTAAACTAAAATTTATCTGACAAGCAGTTCAAAGTTCATTTTTGCAAAGGAGTGTTCTCTTCACATTAGTATTTTATATAATTCCAGTGTGACTTTAAAATTAGGACTGTACTGCAGTTTAGATGTATATTTTTTCTTCTCTGAATTTTCACATGAGAAAGTGCAAGTCAGTTTCATAGTGTGGATTTTTTCCATCAGTCAACAAAGCAGGGAAATATAATCAGAGTGGATGGGAACTGAGAGGCAGGGATGTTAAGTATCCTGATGAACAGCAGCAGCAGTTGAGGTCCTGTGAAATTACCTGTCTCATGGAAAGGAGATATTAAGAAGGTTAAATGAAGTGCAGAAGCTTTAGGGAGTAAATATATAAATAGGTAATTCACCTGACAAGCATGTTACTTAATGGCATTTTTTCAGTTACAGCAACTGTTGCTACTTACTGATGTCTGAAGAATTGTTTCACAGAGCTTAAGACCTTGAAAAACAAAAGGTCCATGTGCAAGTACATGAGGAAAATGTTTTGTCTCATGAGAAATCTTGAGGCCACTAACAGTTAGTACTGCTGTCAATTGAAAATGTCAACTGACAGAGGAACACACAACACTGTTTTCCAGTTTGGTGCACTGAGATTGGTACAGTAAGGGTGTGTGATGTATGAAGGTGATGATGAAGAAAGAATGTTTCCTTGGTTCAGGATGGGAGAATAGGGCAGGCCCAAGAGATCCTGATTCTCTGGTTTTATTCTGCCTTAGATCCTGGGTGAATTAATAAGGGTAGTTAGGTATTTGAGTAAAGCCTATATTGATCTAATCTCATGCTGATTTAGATAACCCTGTGTTTGGGTTAAGTGGAAGTAGCTGCTCTGTCAAGACTTGCACATGTAGATGGAGTAATATTTGGGAGGCACAAGAACTGCAAGTGTTTACTTATGGGAGAAGGAAGTTTTAGCTCACATGTTAGTGTTTTATATTTGGCAAAGGGATAGATATTTGGGAGACAAATTGCAGGGATCTGGGCTTGTGATGGAATTGACAAGAGTCAGAAGTATTTTGGACCTCATCAGCTTAATGGTGGGCCTCAGACAAGTTTGTCTTTCTGGGATGTTCCCCAAGGAATGTAAAAGTACCGTGTCTGTTCCTGTCAGGTGAAAAGGCAGTGCATCGTACCGACCCTAAGTTCCTTCTTCTAATACACTTCTAGCCAGTTAGATCTTAGTTTTTAGTCATCAAAACTGACTTTAAATCCTAGGGGCATGTTTTTTATGGAACACAGAATAGATATTTATATCTTTTTCCTAAGTAGTTTCTACTGCATTTTACCTTAGCTAATAATCTAGAGAATTTTACTTTTTCATTTTTTTTTAATGCAACTATTTTGTTTAAATCAAAATGAAACAAGACTGAATGAATACTTGACTGTCTGCTTGTTGAACAACTGTTTTGTTAATGTACTTAACCTCTACAGTAAGTAATAGATTTACTATTTTTGCTTTTTGATCAGTTAGTTTTGTGTAATTGTAAAGCATTTTTATATACATGCTATAGAGTGTTTTATAAGCAAACATTCTGGTATTTTGATTTACATGAATGTGTCTCTTAACAGTTTGCAGTACTACTCTTTGGGTAGGTCAAGTAGACAAGAAGGCTACACAGCAAGATTTAACTAACTTGTTTGAAGAATTTGGACAAATAGAGTCAATTAATGTAAGTATGTGTGTTATCTTGCATTTTCAGGGACTACAGACTAGCAACTTAAACATGCTTACACCTATGAATTCCTTTTAAGTAGCCTAAGCTTGTATTTAGGAGGCTGGTTTTTATCACTGTTTTAAAACAGTGGCTATGGTGTTTGCTTGTTGGTTTCCACGTACTGACTTTGAAAGCACTAGAGACAGTACAGTTCACAGAAGATGTCTTTTCCCAAGCACTAACAATTTATGCAGTTTATTAATTATGCTATTAACAAATAAGAAGTTGCATCTCTTCTCTTTTTGTGTTGTGGCATGGGCAGGTATCTTTTTGTCTTGTATTAATGGACACAAACTGATGTGTGTCCACATTGTTCTTATGTTCCATATAGAGAGTTCCTTAAATGGAATCAATGTGCATTAAACATTTAGAAGAAAAGAAATTGTACTGTAAATAAGTTTTTATTCTAAAACATGACAATTAAAAAGATGCTTGTAACCAGGAGATGGATTTCTCATTATTTAGAGTAACTTAGATTCAGATGCTTAGAGACATACTTCAGTGTTTCCTATAATTAAGCATAATTCTCTCATATCTACAAGAAAGAAATTTGCAGTTGGGTTCCTTGCTTCAGCAGTTTTAAGTTCCTTCTAATGCAGTTTCATCCATTTTAGTTTGTTTTTACTATTTTTTTACTAATATGTTTTATTTAGTCAAATATATTACTAGCAAGGTTTTTGCAATGTTACAGAATATTGTGAAAAGTTTCACAAGTAAAGCAAAACTTCATAGCCTGACATTTAAGCCCCATTTTGAGTTGCAAGGACTAGTAATTAAGAAAGTACAAAGTAAAGTAATATAATAACCATCATGTCCAGATGCCTGTTACATTTCAGAGGAAAACCATATTGTAAGTAGTCATGGAATGCTGGAGATTGGAAGGGACTTTGAGAGATCGAGTCCAACCCCAGTAGTTCATCCTATGCATTCTAAGGCTTTAAGGACCTAGGATATCACTGGTGTATTTCTGAAACATATTTTTGTAAGATCTGAAAGCATTAAAATCTATCAAGTATTTTTCTTCT
The DNA here is from genome assembly GCA_025447755.1 of Corythornis vintsioides. Classification (NCBI taxonomy): domain Eukaryota; kingdom Metazoa; phylum Chordata; class Aves; order Coraciiformes; family Alcedinidae; genus Corythornis; species Corythornis vintsioides. Next base: position 37,175 of record JAOEGS010015649.1, on the reverse strand, counting down.
GTTATTTTGTGCTCCTGAACAACATAAAAGCACACCAATATTTTTTACTAAAACTAATTGTCATACACGATTGACAAACTTTTAAATTACATGCCACATCATTGTTTTCTTTGCTAAATGAAACATTACATTGAGTGGAAATCACACCTCAGGAATGAAGACTTTACCCTTCAAAAATACAAGCTACTATTAATCACTACTTTGTGCCTCTCTGAAAGGCTGTACTCAGCTCACAGTGAATTTGAAGCCTAATGAGAGGTAGCAACCTGTGCTTTTCTGAAATTGTCATAGTACAGCTCCAAGTTCATATCTGCTCCATGTTGTTCAAATCTTTCATGTTCTTTTTAGCACCCAGTCTTCAGCTTGATGCTGGTTCTTGAAAATGTTATACCTGAAGCACTATTATCAATTTTGAGCATTAGCAAAACTTAATACAATGATTAAGGTAACAGTTGTTTACAGTGTAAGCCTTTACCTTTTTAGTAGTAGCATTCACTTAGTCTATTTATATAATCTGGTTTTACTACTTTAAGACCATTGTTTTTTTCCATAGATGATTCCTCCAAGAGGTTGTGCTTATGTCTGTATGGTTCATAGACAAGATGCCTATCGTGCTCTTCAGAAACTTAGTTCTGGGTCCTATAAAATTGGATCTAAAATAATTAAGGTAAGTTGATTTTAATCTAAGGATGCTGTCCACTTCAAATACAGTACAGTTTTAATATGATGATTTGTCATTTAGCAGCTGTTCATTCAAATGTGCCATATGGAGAAGAATAATGAATAAATCTGAATTGTTTCTTTCCCCTCAGTGTAAAGTGCAGCTTTTTATAGTCAATATGAAAGGTAGTAAAATGAAATTATTACTAGATACTCAGGAAGTACTTGGAGAACATTTTATCTACATGCTAATGATAAAGAGTACAAACTGTATAAACAACCTAAGTTCTATACCTGATGATGTGATCACTCTGTAAGAATACTATCAAACCTAATATTAAGTTATGATTAAATGCTGTGGGGTGTTTTTTGTTTTCTTTGATACTTTGAGTCCTTGAAATGCCATGTTTTAAAATTTCCCATATATATATATATATAAGAATTATGTAGAACAAACTTAAACTCTTTGATGTAATTAATCTTCCACATACCTGTTGCAGAGGCCAAGCAGACTTCCTACAGGTTCATTTAAAATTTAAAAACTTGTTTAAACTTTAATAAATAGACACTAAAGGTTGATTTGCAGGGACAGAAGCATGAAGGAAATAGTGAAATACTCTTTGCACAGGTTATATGTTTTAACCAGATTATCTGATTGGGTTTTATTTTCAGATTGCTTGGGCTTTGAATAAAGGTGTGAAAACGGAATACAAGCAATTCTGGGATGTAGATCTGGGAGTTTCTTACATTCCTTGGGAGAAAGTAAAATTGGATGATTTGGAAGGCTTTGCTGAAGGTGGCATGATTGACCAGGAAACCGTAAATGCAGGTATGGATGATAACAGTGATTCCTAGAGTTAGAAAATGTGTTTATTTTGGTAATGGGAAATCCTATTTTAATTATTTATTGGCTTAGGTAACATATTGTTTTCCAATTTGCATAAATTTTACTAGCTACTTGTTTACAATATAGATGAAACTATGTTCATGAAATCTAGATTGTCTTTATAGATGAGTAAATAGTTGATTTCCATTATGATGATTTAGTGAGAAATGGGAATTTAAGCAAGGTAATAAAAGTTAGACTATTTAAAAGTAGTTATGAATTTGCTGTGTACTCATTTCCAAGTATGTAAAATATTAATTTGTGTAGAAATTACAATCTGCTTGTGATTGTGAAAAGTCTTCTATTCAGGTGTAGGACTTAAATCGGAGTTGGAACTTGTCCGAAAAGATACAGCTTAACTGAACCTCTACGAAGGCAGAAAGACAGGCAAGCAAGTAATATAAAACCTTACTCTGAAACCTTACTAGGTGAGAGATTTGTAAGATTCCTAAAGGATTCACAAGTACCATCTTTCTTGAAATGGATCTAGCACCAAATAACTAGATTATACTGAAGAGTAAACTAAGACTGATTTTAGAATAGTGACAATAATATTTCAGGCCAAAGCACAGTCTTGCTTTGAGTAGAAATTGAGTATGAATTACAGAAAAAAATAAAACATGGAACATTGTTGAAATATTCACTATGTTATTTTTACTTGAAATACAAAACTCTTTGAGGAAGTGGCAGAAGGAAGACATGGGGGTAGGGGTGAGGTTTAATATGAAGATTCTCTGTCATTGTACAGTACCCAGCTTGATAGCACAGGTATGTTGACAATAGCAGTTATTAGAAAACTGGAGCATACTCTATATTACAAATTATGAACAGTATGGTGAAAAAACTGAGCAGGTTTTGAAAAGCCAGTTTGCATATAGATATAATTACACAGGGTATTGCAGTGATTAAAGATATTTTAAATTATTTTAGTTAGAATTTAATAAATTTATAAATATCTAAA